>JAWZYV010011586.1:0-16695 GCA_038373885.1 Cheiracanthium punctorium
AGCGACCGTTTGAATGGTCAAGAATTTGGCCTGCTGCAGCGTCATCTAGTGGCGAGTTAAAATAATAATGCATTGCAGTGTCATCTAGTGGTGAGTAACATCAAACGAAACGCAGAATTCATTCTTCGTGCTCAAATGTGTAAGTATAAAAAATTTTATGCCGATCGGTCGAACGGTATAGAAGTTGATGCTTTGCAGCGCCATTTAGCAGCAAGTTACAGCAAAATGGATAGTGAAAAATATTCTCCGTGTTCTAATATTCGCGTGTACCAAATTTCATCGAAATCGGTTGGACGATATTCGCATAGCAAACGGCTAAACGGAATAGAATTCAACGTTGTGCTGCGGCACCAAGTGGCAAGTTAAGGAAAACGGATAGCATAAAAACCTTCTCCATCATAAAAGACTTAGGTGAACCAAATTTCATCGTGCAACGGTGCACAACGGTGCTGGAGTTTTTCAACCTCATAAACACATACCAACATTCATTTTTATCTATAACCAGTGTTATTATATATACCAGTCTCAAATACAATCCAGTTTCAAATCTAAGCCTCGCCAAAGTGCCAACATACGCCATTTTGCAAGAGTTTTTTCAGGGAATCATTCGAAGCATTGACTTAGCAGCAATCAATATGGGAAATGGTTCGACCGTCAAAGAGTAGCACGCATTTATTTGAAAATTGGAATCCCTTAATACAGCCGATTTTTTTTTTTAAATTATCAACTATAATGTGTTTAATTCAACGTTACTCCGATGTACTAAATGAGAAGATTTCAATTTTCTGAAATTTGGCAGAATTCCCCCAACTTAAATCAATGTACTCAATTGGCGAGAATTCTGAAGTTAGATCGCTTGAAATCCCTTAATAACTGCATTTTTTCTTCACGGATCATTAAAATTTAACGCTGTGTTCTAATAAAACCTTTGCACTTGTTTTCAAAAATCTATTTCCTTAAGCTCCCAATAAATTGCGCAAAGCCGAAAACTGTGCAAACCGCTAGAACTCACTTAATCAAAATTCATATTTCAGCCATTTTATTTTTTCGCCAAACTAAAAAAATGTACACATTAGCCTCGGAAATCTTCAATTCTTATTGTTTTGCGTGTAAAGCATTACATTCCTGCTCTGATTTCCCATGCACACGATATTATAATTTAAAAAAAATAACCTTACGAATATAAACTAACAAAAAAAAATCATTATTATTCTTTTATTTTTACTTTGAGAATTTAAAACATTTTATTCGGCAAAATCGCCACACATGGCAACCACGATCCTTATTTCACACTTTTTTCACTACAGGGGTTACAATTACGGAAAGATTTTAGCGTGAAGAGCATAAAAAATCTCTTAAATTCCGGGAACGGGTGGACTTTCAAAGTTTTAAAGTGGACTATGATTTATTCTATATTATTTTACATATCTGTGCTAAATTTCAGGCCGATAGGTCCATTTTTGTGGATTTGTATACGAATCAAATCCACAAACAAACAAACAAACAGACAAAGAAACAAACAAATATAATTTCATTTTTATTTATAAGATTGTGACGTTTTGAAACCAAATTTCGTGATCAATTAGCAAAAGTTGCAAATTTAGAGCGACTTCCAAAATTTTAATAACGCTCCCCCTCTCACGTTTTTTGGCAAACACATCTGAAAGATCTTCACTGTGACAGTTCATATCTACAAAACCTGTTTCGTACCTCTACAAAACGAAGTTCTCGTAGACAAAAACGCGTAGACAAAATTCTGGGATTGAATGAAATAGCACCCTAGTGTTAATAATAACAACAGTTTCAAAATGAATACGTAAAAGAGTGGCGTAACTGAATAGTAACACAAATTCTTGCCGAATCTGAACATTTTACATTTAAAGTTTTTAAAGTAGTTTATTATTGTTCTGTGATGTCTTAAAATACGAAAATAATCAGTACAAATTTGTTTGAAAGGAATTATTTGAAGCTAAACGCTATGCTTATCTTTTCTGCACCATTTTAGATGCTTAGATTCATTGCTTTTTTTTCTGAACTTCCACAAAATGGAATGAATGGCATAATTGCATGATTAATAAGCGCATTTTCTTTTAGACTGACTCATGTGTGATGTAGGAGGAAGAAAGGTAATTTTATTTTGCTAATGTCACATCCAACGCTTAGGTTGATCAATGTATATTTTCTGTTAAACATGACGTCCTTTTTTCATATTTGTTAATACCAATTTAGTAAATCAGATTTTCTTTCTTTTAAAACCCAACAACACTTTTGACTTATGAAAAGTTTCAAAATTTAGTCCATTTATTTAGTTATTAGTATTATTAATTATTTATCATAATTGTTTCCTTGTTTCCTTGTTTGCAATGAGAGAAAATTCATGAGCACATTCGTTTTTTCTTGAATCTCTATAAACAACAATAAAACACATGAAAATATTCGCAAATTTTTTTACATACATTTTTACGTATTCCCCCTTTAGTAACACATTTGGGGACATTTGTTAAAATATTACTTTCCATGTTGTCACGGTACGTAATACATATTTGTTTTAATAACTGATTAAAATTGTAGGTAATTCCTTTTGCATGAGTGATACATTTACGTTTTCATAAAATATTTTGGAAACTACATTCGGAATTTTTCTGAAATACTATATAGGTACTTACTCAGAATAAATTCATTAGTGTTTCTTTACACTGAATGTCGCTGGAAAGAATTAAAACCTTATACGATTTGCATCCTAAACACAATAGCAGAATCTGGAGTTTCACTTCCATCCGAGGATCATAATTTTCAAGTAACGTTAACAAATAACTGTTAACGTTCAAAATAACAATTATTACTTTAAAAATTATTTTTACATTTAAGCAATTTGATATTTTCAAAAGAACGCAATACATTTTCTTGAGAGGTCGTCTTTTGCCTTTGGGCGACTTTTTCAGTCAATAAACATTATAAACCTCATTTGATACAGAATTTGTTTTATAAAACTTTCTCCATAATCATCAGTAAGATTTTTTTTCGTTAGATTTAGGGTGTAAATCAACTGTGGAAAATGGTTTTTTTTTTTTTTTTCCCTATTTCTTTGTATAACAAGAAGATAATTTGGTGTCACGTGCATTGTTTCATTTCTCTTCATAAAAATGAAAATGGATGTTTCAGTCTTTCAAGTGTCAGCAATGAATACTCTATTGTGTAATTTAAAGAATATATTATAAAACAAATTAACATGAGTATATATATTTAACCCTTTGAAACCCTGCGTCCACAACTGGGGACACAAAAATTACCTTTACTGTCTTACAGGATGGAGATTATATTCCTAGTTTCAGAACATTAAAAAAAATCCAATTTTCCTCGAAAATTAAATGATAAGGATTATCATTTTATTTTTTTACTACAGATTTAATTTTTATAATCAAAAGAAAAATTATTTTATTCAAAGAAATATATATATTATTTAATTGGGTCTGAAAAGTTGAAAAAATACAAAATAAATAAATATAACGTATTAAAATATTAACAGAATGAAACAAGTAGTATATGCAAATTTTTATTTTTTATTCAATACAATTATTTTAGAAAGTGCAATCATTTCTTCATTTGCCAATTGTAGTACTGCAAGATTCATCATAAGTTATTTACTCCCGAATTCCAATTGTTCGTATCTAAATTCTGATAAAAAAAAGTCAAGATTATTCATTTAAGCTGGAAGACAGTTACAAAAAAAAAGAGACACATTTTTTAAATAGTCATTGAATGTAATCCTCTTATAATACTATTTATTTGAACAACAAAATAATATCGCGCGCTCCGCAAGTCTCCCTGATTACAAACATCCAAACCACAGAAAATATATCACATAACAAATACTTTTTATCTTGAAAATCAGATAATACGGTCAATTTTTTGTGTACAGATTTAGTAAATTTTTTACCTGTACTCCATTAGTTTTTCTGAAGGAGTTCAGGCATAATTCCGATCTCCGCAAAATTCCGTGAGGGATATATGTTACGCAATACATGTAACAAACAATCTAGTAGTCAAACCCATACCCACAAGTAGAGATCCTTCAATGTAGGCTGAGTCGTATCGGGGTGATCGTGATCTTATAACGGGCCTACTTGTGCATTCCGATGAGTCATCCAAAGAAAGAGGCCATTCAGAAAAGAGGCCTGCAGATGCTGGCTTATTGGTTCCAGCGCTTAGATACGTCATCAAACGGTCAAATCTAACCAATGAGATAAATCCGTAGGTCTCTTTGGATGACTCATCGAACTACACAAGCAAGCCCGGTAGAAGAGCCACGATGGCCCCAATGGTTGCATCCACCAGTGTTTGTTTCCCATTCTGCAGCAATCCGCAAGGACCCCTGTGATTGGACTTCTGTTGTATTGGCGTGAGAAAATTCGAAACTGTAATATACTGAAAAAATGGGAGGGAGCGCAGCAGTTCAAGCAAATTGTTCCAGTCGTTTGAGTAATAGGTATTTAAACTGTATTTTATATTAGACTATTTTATGCCAGGGTTACTGACACTGCAGCGTAATGTCGCCAAATAATGTCCGTTCATTGTTTATGTACTTAAAGGACTGAAAAAATGGGAGGGAGCGCAGCAGTTCAAGCAAATTGTTCCAGTCGTTTGAGTAATAGGTATTTAAACTGTATTTTATATTAGACTATTTTATGCCAGGGTTACTGACACTGTAGCGTAATGTAGCCAAATAATGTCCGTTCATTGTTTATGTACTTAAAGGACGTCAACGATATTTTGAGTGGGTGCCAAAAATTTATAGATTTATCATATTTTCGATTTTTCCAGGAAGGAAAAAATCCGCGCGCTAACTGCTGTGCGGGTGCAGGTTTCGACGGAATCAACTTCCTCGCCATTTTAGAGGATGACTAGGCCAAGCACTACATACCACCTTATAGATTCGACCGCCTTAGACAAACAATGTGTAAATTCGTCAGCTCGTTTTTTAGTAGCCTCATCCAGGGAAGGGGGAATCCATGGGGTCCAGAAGGTCCCAAAATATAAATTTTTATTAAAAATATGACAATGATGAAGTATTTTGGGGAAAATTTTCGCCTCTTCCAACGTTTGGACTCTCTCTGATTTTTTTTTTTCTTTAGTAAGTACGACCCTCGTAACATCAATTATTTATACAAAAACTTATCTATAATTTAGGATAAAATGTATTTTTTCATGTGTCTTACCCAAATTTGCGACTCGAGTGAGATTTCTGGGATTCCCGGTATATTATAGCCGTTTCAGGATTTTAAGTCAAATTTATTTTAAATTAAAAGGAATTTCAAATCACCATTTTTTATTCACCACTGAAATTGTCTCAAAGATGTAAAACAGCATACATTCTACATATGGTAATACATTTTGCTCCTGTAAATTTAGCAAAGTAGGCTCTCTATTACGAAATCTTTTGATTTTGATGTTGCGATATTGAATCAGAATATTTAAAAATATTTAATTAATGTAACCCCATTGAAACTAAATAAAAAGAACACTCAGTTGCTCTTTTTATTTAACCTCCAATCCTGAATGGCATAAGGTTTTATAAATATCTTATGCCAATATTAATGATGTGATGGAAAATCATTTCTGGATAGGATTTATTATACAATGTGAAATCCAAGGAATACATTTAAAGAACAATAATTCTAAGGTTTTCAGAAGCTTTATTAATGAAAAGAAACACGAAACATTTTATTACATTTCAAAATTTATCAATCTGCTAACGTCCAGAAAAATAGGGTAGCAGCAAGGGCAAATTTCGAAAGAGGTCATAGTATTTTATTTTCTACAATAAGAAACATTTTGCCCGCACCCCCTCTCCGCAATGTTACATGTCAATTTACGCCAGTGAAAAGGAGTCTGCTGGAGGCGGCAGATTTCAATTTTGTATGTAGGCCGCCCTAAACAAAAGATCAGCTTTCACTCCCCATGTTATACTAAAGCTCATACAGGATACCTGATGGTCATCTATATGGAAAGTAGGTTCTTTCAAATGATTGGAGCTCGGTACTTCCAAAAAGTATTTTTTTAGTATATGATCAATTACATTTTAGTACCAATATCGTAATGGTATGTTTTAAAAGTTGAAAATTGCTTGGCGTTATCAAATATTTCAGATTTTGCCCTTTTTTCTTTTGCAATACTTATTAATTTTATTAAATTGCTTCAATATCAATGTAGTATATATATATGCAGGGTATGGAATATGATGGGGTAATGTTATGTTTGCATAGTTTGCAGTATATACCTTGTGTTTTAATCTTTTTAGTTATATATATATATATATATATATATATATATATATATATATATATATATATATATAAATCTAAGTGCAGTTCGAACAAAAATTATAGGTTCAATCCATACTTACACATTTTAGTGTTACATTTTTTCATTCGAGTGTAGAAATGTTTTCAAGATTTAGTCATGTGTGTGGCCGGAGTGATCCTAAGAGATAGTAAAATATAAATATTTTTTTATCAATAAAAAGACAATTAAATTCTGAATAAAAAGTGTAATCAAAAACATAAATTAAAATTAAAGATATACAGGGTGGATATAACTAAACTTCCACTATAAACAATATTGTGCAGCTGAGACAGGTGATCAGTTTGGCATATGGACTGTACACCAGATGCACTCGAGGAAGCTTGCCAAGTGTTTGGTAAATAACATCATAATTTCTGTTGTTGTTCAGTTTTTAAGTGAAAATTTATAGTACAGCTTTTCATCATATTCACAGCGATCAACAAGGACCACTATTCGGGAATAAACAGCCCTTTTGAGGCTAAATGTAAATTAGCATCCGGGTACAAGCTAAAAGCAACTGATCAACTCACAATATTCGAAAATTTCATTCAAGGATGATTTTACTGAGAAAATGGTATAGAGAGAACCTACAGCCAGTTGTGAAGAATTTTGCTTATCGTCTGTGCCAGATCATAGTCATTAATGGCAAGCATATCGAATATGTCATAAATCAAGTAGTTGTAGTTACTTTTAATATTTGGATCAATTTTTTAAAATTAGTAGTTTTTGAAATAAAATAATTTTTATTTCATATGGTTAAATAATTGACACCCCTTATGTGCATGGATGTATATATTATATGTTTCAATTGTAATAAAGAACAAATCAAAACATATAAATATGCAACTGAAACGATATTCTAATTATATTTTTTAATATCACTTTTTGTTTAAGTAGGCGAATTTTCTTTAAAAATAAATCAAAGAACTTTCATAAGCCAAATATAATTCTATAATTCTATATCTATACATATGGAAAAAGTACTTATTCATTATAACTGAATGAAAATCCGAAATTTAACTAAAGATAAATGATTTCTTTAGTCAATAGACCGCAGGTTGTGAGAATATTAGCAGCGTCTGACAAAGGGTTAAAGGTTTTGTATGCGCAGTTTACACACATACTCAAAAAGTATTCGAGTGTTAATCACATTTCCTATTTTATTTTCTGTAATAACTGGTTTTATTCGTTAAATATACACAAATGTAAAACTGCTATAAGCTACGCATTACACATTTTATGAATGTCAATACTTTCTATATGTGCCCGACACAGGTAATTTGACATATACTCGAATATTATTTTGAGTAGGATGTGCATTCTATACAATATTTTTTCCCTACACCATGGTTTATGTTTTATCGATCTGCTAAAAAAAGCCTACATAACAGCTAATTTGGATCGAAATATTTACCATTTCGCATTACTGTACTTTAACTTAAACCTCTCTTTTGCTGAGAAAACATTTTTTTTCTTTCATTTTAAATGACTATAAAGGTGTTGCGAGGGCCTAGAAATGCATGAAAATTTAGAATTTTATCCTTAATAAATGCAATAAACTTATCGAAACACAATGAATATCGCATATAACTTATAATAAATTTACTGTTGCGTGTATCATATTTTAAACCATTAACCCTCAACGATCTATTTTTAGACTGACCCAAAATTAGTTAGTCGCAAAAATATCTAAGCCTTAACTTATTTTCTCATTTTAATTTCTCGAATAATAAATCTGATTTCCCAAAAATACTCAAGCAGATACTCAGAGATAAACAAGTTTTTTTTTTTTTTCAAAGGGCGGGCACTTGCTTATGAAGCATACTCAGGCCTAAGCCTGGGCACTTTATACTCAGGCCTAAGCCTAATGAATTTAATAATCGTTTATATGCAATATTTTTACTAATGAGAATATGTGAACTAGGGTATAATTACTAGTGAGGATATTTTCTTCTCTAGTAATTGGGCGTGAAACTTCTCGAGTTAAACGAATATTACATTCATTCGATAGATTCGATTTTGAAAAATGCATATCGGTACGCAAAACATTGCATTCGGATAAAAATCATGAATGACATTCGAACAGAAATTGCGGATACTTATCAAATATTTATTTAACTCAAATAGCAAATGTGCAGGAACATGGTTCTGTCCTCTCGCGGGGCAGTCGGTCTAGCGGTCTGGAGTTTTGGGCGGATTTCTCCAGATGTAACGTGAATACGCGCTAGATACCCAGAAAAGTCGTTACCCAAGGCATTCTCCCCCTTCTGTTTGTCCTTCTTTGACGTGGATTTATAAGCGTTTCCTCGTGAGGAAGCACACAAATCTGAATACATGTTCCAAACGGAAAAAAAAAAATGGTATTCAAATCGTAAAAGTTGTGAATATTCATTATTCGATTAATCGACCAATGATTCTATTCTAGTGGTTGTAATGGATTTTCGAATTCATTCGAATGGCACATCACTAGTTAGAAACCCTTAAAATGTCCTTTGCCCAAGGCATTCCTTTTTGGCATATAATGCTAGTGTGCTTTGCCTTAACAGAACAGAGGCAACCGAATATCCGAATATTTCGAAAATGGGAGGGGATTTTTGGGGCGGCTTGATAGTTCAATGCAAAATGTTTCACAAATGAAAACTTATTAGATTAGTTAAAATATGTTGAATCCTACTTACATGACCCTCGTGGTCAGGCATGCTCAAGCAGACCGCCATCAGCGCAGTCAGGACCAAAACTGCAGATAACAAAATCTTCTGAAGATGCATTTTTATCTCGCTTTCGACGACGTTTCTCGTGAGACCACCAATTGCTTAATTTATAGTGGTCTGGAAAAAAGCATGTCATGCAAAAAGTGTGCCATTTCATTGCACACGAGGAAGATTTTAAAATTCGAAGTGCGTCTGTCAAAATTGATTGTGAAATATTTGTGAATTTATATCTGATCTAAGATAACGTCAGTTGAAACTGAAGTTTTCCTAGTTGGAAAAGAAAAATTGCGACCTTTTATATCGAAATCTGTATTAATGAATGTTGAAACATTGCTTACTATTGTATTGTTTCACATTATAGTTAGACACAAACCTATAATTTCATGCATATCAAATTATGATGACATTCAAGTACCTATTTCCAATGAATAATATGAATATAACATTTATATAATCTTTGTAAATTACATGAATAATAAATATAATTAAATTATAATATGATATTTATTTTAAGTTAAAGTTTAATCATTATGTTATTGTATATCATTATGATGATATGTGTCGTAAATGTCAAAGAAGTTTTACTTTAATCGCGTGTAATTTTGTTCACCAGGGTTAAAAAAAAAGATCATGATATTCACATGCTAAGAAGCTTAGTGAATATTCTGTGCGAGGTTATCCCTTTTGAATATTCTAGTGAATATTCTGTGTGAGGATATTCCTATTGAATACACTGTGTGAATATCCTACAGAAACACTGGCGTTTCTACCAATCTAGGTGAGGGACCAAGATTGGTGGACGATCTACTACTTCGTATCCCGTAATGTCCTTGAGCATCTTTCCATCCCAGTGTAATTTGTGGTTGAAAATTAGATTTTATAGGCTCAGCAAGATGCTTTCTAATATCCATTGTTTGTCGAAGTATTGAAGAATAGTTAACGTTATATTCTGACACATTGCAGCCCAGACTCTTGAATGTAGTGGTCTAAACAACAGTTGATTTTCAGTCACTTAAATTAGAAACATCAAGACTAGTAGCTAAATTAGAATCTAAGATTGTTTTATCGGTCTTGTTAGCGTGGTGGCAAAAAATCTGTGTATATTTTCTTTCTTGAAATATTTGAAAATTTTTGTGATAACACGCAACTTTTCTATAGTAATAATACTTGCTTTTTGCCATGAAGGGATCACATCACCAGCAATTAATGACGCTGATCCTCTATTCACTTCGTTCGTTACATCTTAATAATAAAAGTTAAACTTATCATCATTTTCACTGAGCGAAATTTTGTTTGCACATATTCTAAGCATGTCCAAATAAATATAATTAATTTCTTTTTCTACTTCTTATAATTTCTGAAGTCTTTATAGAAGTTACAACATTAAGCAGAAAAAAAACTAAAAGTAAATCACATTCGCAGGCAAGCACAATTGCTTTGGTCGCAATGATTGTGTTACTGTATAAGAAATAGAATAGAGGAATGCATTGTTTGCGATGGAATAATCTGTCCAGCCAACTTCAGTTTAAAAGTTCCAGGTTCACTTTTTTTTTTCATTCAGGGGAGGTGCCTACAGTATTGGCCCCCCTTTTTGATCAGGGGAGGACGAAAGCTGTAGAGAAGCGAGGAATAGTTAAGAAGACGCAAATGTGCATTATTTCAGTTAATGTTTAAACATTGAGAGACGGTAGTCACCTCTAAATATTAATAAATAATTCTAAAATAAATAACTAATTCATACTTTAGTAGGTATAATTATATTACGGGCTGAGATCTAAAAAAATAAAAAAATAAAAACTTGAAAACCCTCTAATACATACGCATATATATATACATCCTACACATTGAATCCCCCTAATACATACATACATATATATATATATATATATTTATGTGTGTGTGTGTAATTATTTTGTAGCATCAAAGGTCGCTATCAGCATTCCATACGTTACAAGTGAACCAGTAGCAGTCAGAACTAGGCTCTTATCGACAGTAATTTTGTCAAATAATACAAATGCAAATGCCTGGTTCTTCACACAATGCTTTAAGTGTTGTAAATGTAGAGGATGCTTGGCGTTCTCTGATAGAGGCAGTAGGCGTATAGACTCTTGAATTGCAGACACTGCTTTCGACACCGAAGACGCAAAATAACAAACTGTTATAAATCTAAAAGTATTTAATAGAAGATAAATACCTATCACAATTTTCTTTGTTGATGATACACCATATCTAATCATAAGTGTATATGAATTGCTGAAAATCCACATTAAGAGAACTGCAAGTGTCACGCTTAGAAAAGAATGAAATATTCTATCTGCAAATGCCAAAGTTTTAAGTATTTTGTTATAGACGTGCAATAATGTTTCAGGACAGGCATCAGGTGACTTGACTAAATTATCAAATTCTAACAAAATTCGACAAAACACATAACATACGCAAGAAAAATAAATTGGAACGAGTCCTGATAACAAGTTTAAAAATTTTAAATTATGCATTACGAATGAAAATATCACGGGAATTTTATAACTGGATGGTGCTTTGAAATCGAAAAATACTAATAAAAATTCTCCAAAATCATGTATCAGTAAAATTAAAAGTACCGTTGTTCTGATATTTAGTACTTTTTTCGGTGAAATAGCAGAATACAGTTTCGCCAAGCGTTGGGCAAGGCAGAAAAGCTGTCTTCGTTTAAGCATGAACAAAATCCTCAAATAAAATTCACAGATGCTGGTAATGTTGAACACGTAAAAATATTTATATTCGGTGAATTCCGCTGAGTACAGATTCCTAATCAGCATTAAATACTGAGCACCTTCATACATAATGGATAGTAGCAAAGATATTGTTGTCACGAAAACAAACTTTATGGTTACGGGATGAATTTTTTTCTGTGTGTACCCAATAAAGTGCAACCACAGGTACATATTGAAAGGAGTAAAGCTTTTTCTTATACCTTCAACACGTTTATGACTTGTATTCCTTTTAAAAATGGCCATTCTACAACGTTTTCAAAAACAGTATGTATATATTTTCCAGTTGAAATCACTTAATAGATGAGATACCCTGTATTTGAGGTAGTTAGTGAAATTAATTTATTTTCGTGTAAAAATCAATAATGTAAATCATTTTTTGGAAATTCCGAGAAAATAATTTTTTTCATTGTTACTGAATCTTAAGTTAGATGAGATGCTTTATAATATAGTAAAGGATATTTCAATCATACAACAGCTTCAGATATATTGTCTCAATCACCAAAAAATTGATATGTGGATTTATCTTTTCCAGATTCTGCATCTTACGATGCAATATTTTAGTACATACATACATGCATACAGAAAAAATCCAAACTTAATTAAATAGAATTCTGAAGGCCACTAAATACACCAAAACAAACGCATTTTAATTAAAGGAATGAAATATGAAAATTTCAATACCTTTCGTTTGCTACTTGCGTTCGTATTCTGAAATATTTTTTGATCTATCACATAAATTTACTTATTTATCTATGTTTTCCAGATTCTGTATCATCCAGTGCAAGATTGGATTGTATTTTCACAAACATCCAAAAATATTGAAACTTAAAAGTTTACACGATCTATGCCTGCGCTGCAACTACAATTTTGTGCTTTAACAAATGAGAAATATTTCTGAATAAGTTTTTTGCATTATGCATGTGTAAATTATCTTCCTTTTTTACTTTCCCAAATTTAAAACATGTTAGGTAAAAATCAAGTTACTGCCGGCAAAATGTTGCACTAATGTGATTGCTTCTTTCAAAAATACTAAATCGATTTAGTATTGCTGAAAGAAGCAATTACATCCAATTACATAACGAATCAGTTTCTTTGTGATATGCAATAAAAATATCAATTTTATTATGTAACTTCCCAAAAAAA
Organism: Cheiracanthium punctorium; assembly: GCA_038373885.1. NCBI lineage: Eukaryota > Metazoa > Arthropoda > Arachnida > Araneae > Cheiracanthiidae > Cheiracanthium > Cheiracanthium punctorium. The sequence continues at coordinate 12,950 of JAWZYV010011586.1, forward strand.
GTGTGATACAAAAAGTGTGAATAGTAAAACTCGAAGAATTGCACTTTTTATACTGTTTTATTTTTAATTGTATTTTTCAAGGTTTTATAGATATTTCTTTTTATAAAAATAAATTGAACTTTTGTGCTACCTTTAAAGAGTTTCCCAGTACATCATAAAGTAATAATTTCTATCCATTGTTGGATTATAGAAGCATTTACAGGTAAATATTTTCGACGTTTCTACTTTCTTTTCAACTGTTTTGAACATTTAATATTGATTAACTTCTTTTGATTATATACTCTAACGAATGCTAAGGATCTACGGATATAATTGGAGCATCAAGGATATCAATGCAGCAGCAAAATTGAATGGAACGCAAAATATCCGATGATACATTCTTAGATCCGTTACATTTCGCATGCAGGCTCACTCAAAAATAGTAAAAATAAAGTTTCATACGAAATTTAAACTTCAAGCGTTCCTCATGTACCTACGAATTGATCCTAGTACCTACGAATTGATCCATTGAGTCTAAAAAGACCCATGCATGTTTCGGGCTTAAATTTTGCAGCCTATATGTAATAAATTTATTATCTTAGTTTATTTTGTGTTCATGTTTTCTTAAATAGTGTTTTTTGACAGTAGGCTACAGAAAGAAATATAAAAAATTCTCAGACAATCTTGTTAACAACTACATCTGAAAAAATTGGATCAATCTAAAAATGAATAATTATTCCTTAAAACACTCTTGTTAAATTGTATTTAAATGTTTTTTTTTTCATGTAAAGACATGGTACGCATTTAAAAGTACATTCATCATCCTTTATTTACATAAGTGAAATCCAAACTTCTTCCCATTTTCCAAGTCAGCTGGAGTGCTACTGATTTCTTTGCAGATTTGTCGTTCCATTCGTACCGGCTGTTTCCTAGCTTGTCCACTTAGAAGATTTTATCTTGTTTTCATATGCTTTTCATTTTGATGTTATTTTAAATTAGAGAGATGATTATATTACAGATATTATTTTGAATTTCTTTAGAGAAATTGTTGCTCTATACAAATGCCTTCCCCTTCTGTGCACAAATTCATTCCACAGAAACGTTGTGGATTCATTGCTTGATTCGTACTTACTTGGGATCAATAAAAGGCCAATGTATACAGCCAAATATGCGTCATTTATCTGTCCGATTTTCTCCATATAAGCGTTTACATTCTGAATTTCTATATTTTATGATAGTGGTTCTCAAATTGTGAGGAAAAAAAACCAATTCAAAACCACTATATTTGTCATATATTCTTGCTATTGAAAATGTATTTGGACCAGGGTTTAGATTCCAAATATTGCTAGTTTGTAATTTGTAAGCACTCGGATATCGTTTTGTCGGGAATAGTGTTTTTCCATCTTCTGGATCTCATCATTTCAGGCAATTTATTTTTGACTCTATTTCTCATCAGGTGAAGAACTATCAATAGATAAATGATCCTCTTTCCCTGATACAACTTTATATTTTCATCTTCTTTACAGACTTCTATGAAATTTAAATATCTTACATTAATAAAGAAAATATCCAGTACTGTTTTCTCAAAATAGAATGTTCAAACTAAATAAAAAAGTATGCATTTTGCATTGAACACATTGAAAAAAAACTAAATGAATTATTTCTGTCACTTGACGACAAATGTCTCATTTAATACCTTCACTGTCAATTCGTTCTCTTTTTGTCCCACCTTACCTTTCTACAGCTGTATTGCACAATCAAAACGAAATTTACATTTTTAGTAAACAAACTGAATGTATATTTACCCTTGGACAAAATAGACTCAACGGACCAATTACATAATTTTTTGGCCTTGCTAAAACTAAAATTCCTACTAACTTAAAATTTTAGTATGTGTTATTTAAAAAGGAATCAGGAAAAGTCATGAAATTACAGAAATTTCAAATGAATAGTTTTTTGGTAACGAAAACTAAAATATGCATATGGGTCTAAATAGATTTAAGGAGCTTTTTAGAATAAATCTCCACGTATAAAAGAAGATGTCCTGACTGACTTGAAGATCATCGCCCAGCCAAATCTACCGGAGTTACAGCCATGGAATTTTAAGAGCTTATAGCTTTTGTGCCCAAGGCGTCATTTAAGAAGCGATTTTAAAAAACATGTGTACCCAGACGGGGGTGTCGGTCAAAACCGTTCTTTTCACTTTCTTCTTCATATCTCAGGGGGGAAACGAGATAGCCGTGAAATTCTTGCTATAAAATGCAACAAATAAAAATACCTAAAAGTCATTTTCAGGATTTTTTAGAATTCGCACCTAAACGGACGTAAGGGGCCTAAAAGTTCTTTAGCGCTCTTTTCCCATTTAACTTCATATCTCAAGGGGAAAAAAAAGAGACAGCTGTAAAATTCTTGCTTTAAAATATAACGATCATAAATACCTAAAAGTCATTTCCAGGGATTTTTGGAATTCGCACCCAAACGGGTGTAAGAGGCCAAACGTTCTTTAACGTTCTTTTCACATTCCCTACACATTTCACAGGAAAAAAGTGACAGCCGTAAAATTCTTGCTCTAAAACATAGCTAACACAAATACCTAAAAATCAATTTGAGGTTGTTGTTTTTTTTAATAGAATTTGCACGCAAATGGCGTAAGGAGTCAGAACGTTCTTTAGCGTTCTTTTCTCATTTGCTTTTATATCTCAGAGGAAAAAAGAGACAGCCGTAAAAGCTTTAAAATGCAACTAACAGCAGTACCTAAAATAATTTTCAGTTTATTTCTTTCCGAACATGTACGGACAGTACATGTAAGGAAAGCATTGTTATCATGAAAAAATTCGACTTCGAGATTTTGGTGTATTTACACGTTTTGAGGTCTTCTGAATTCATTTATGCTATTTTTACGAGATGTATGTATGTACATTCAACAAACATTCAAAATCACGTTTTCCTGTCTTAATTTTCATCTGACTATAAAATAAAGTACCCCCAAAAGTCCTGTAAGAATATTGCACATTGAAGACGATAATATTAAATGAAGAGTGTGAAATAACAAACACGGTGATAATATTGGGTCGGCAAAAAAGTAATTGCGTTTTTTACATGAAATTCCAATAAATAAATTTTCAATCATGAAACCATTCTTCAAGTTCGACCGTAGCTGAAAAACATTCATGATTCTAGTCAGAAGAGCAGAGAACAGCCTCTCACTCCTGGCAACATTTCACCTTTTTAAGAGAACCTTCAAGAGAAATACTCAATAAAAATTTCAAAATTAGAAAGATTTCAAATCGTGAGCAGTCGTTTTGCATTTTTCCTTTAAATCATGTGTACGAACCTAGGAAGTTATGGACTCACGGGTCATTTTAACAACTCACTAATTATTCCAAATTCTAAACCTGATATTCTTAGTACAAAAAACTTTTAAGACTAGAAACAGTATTTTCCGTAAAAATATTATTTGTTTCTTTTTACTCTCGCGAGCGAAATTAGTGAAAATTTATATTTACGGTAATTCGAAGGTTTTCTTACGTTTAATAAAGTAGTATGTTGCCATTGAAAAAAAACGAAGTTGATGCAGAATTAAATATGAAAACGGCTCTTTATGCAAATTAAATTAATAGAAAATTAATGTATGCGTTATTTGCAAACGAATGGTATATATAACTTTCCTGTATGACGAACGACGGCGAAGTAAAGAGCAAGTGGTACATTTTTTTTCCCGCAGCTGTACATCCAACATTATATTTTACATGTAATCCCAACCTCAC
>JAWZYV010011587.1:0-28489 GCA_038373885.1 Cheiracanthium punctorium
TAAATAGACGCACTTATTTCAAAAAATAGCGGCACGGGGGACTAGAAGGTGTGTGAAGCTCCAAAATTTATTGTATCCTATTAATGAAGTAGTTCATTTTATTTGTCTTTAGCTGACATTTCGGGCTCGGGCGGGCTCGGGCTCCAACTTTAATAATATTGCTCGGGCTCGGGCGGGCTCGGATTAAAAGTCTTCGGGCTCGGGCGGGCTCGGGCTTCAAAAAATGAGCCCGAACTCATCTCTAGTGTAGATTCGAACCGCAACGATGACAGAAAACACCACCTGGCACTTTACCGCGACTGTTTGTTTTTTCTTTCGTCGATGATTCACTATCGGAGGAGCGAAATTGCAGCCTCTTCGGCGCTCTTAAAGCACAGACTGTCTCTGGCGCCGCTGAACTTTTCAACAGAGCAGCGTTACTAGCAGCAGATTCCTTAGCTAGGGAAATATCCAACACTTTTTGTAGGGTCAACTCGGGTTCGGAAAGAAGCTTCTGTTGAATTAGGTCACTCGAAATTCCGCAGACCATTCGATCGCGTAACATGGTTTCTAAAGTATCCCCATAGTTGCACTGTTTTGCAAGTTTTCTGAGTTCCGCTAAATATTCTGATACAGACTCGGAAGGCTTTCGATTTCTTGTGTTGAAACGGAATCGTTGGATTATCTCTGACGGTGCAGGCTCATAGTAATCGCGAAAATACGTTTTTAATTCTTCCAAAGTTTTCTCAGCAGGTGCGGTCGGAGCAGTTAAATTTCGTAGTATGGAGTACACATTAGGTCCGATGACGGAGAGGAAAATTGCTTTCTTTCGCTCCTTGTCTGTTAATTGATTTGCTACAAAAAACAGTTCGACTCTTTCCCAGTATTGCGAGAAAGGTTCCGCCGCAGGGTCGAAAGCTTGAATACTTCCAACGGATGCCATATGAATGACTACTGCGCAGTTGTTCCAGAACAAAGGATTACGAAAACAGTTCCCAGATTTAAAAATTCAACAGGCGAAGGGTAAGAACCGTCCTCGTCGCCACTGCTGTATACTTAAAAACAAGGCTTCAAGACAACACACATTTTATTCTCGATTATATATTCACATAAAAATAATGATTTACAATGACGCATAAGAATACGTCTCATCAGGTTGCAGTCCCGAACTCCAAGTGAAGTGCGTCACTGCTTTTCAGCTCGTGACGTGGCACTCGCAGCATGCCGTAAGGTGCTGCCGTCTTTCGAACGTCACGGCCACAGCACTTTTAAATAATCAGCAATAAGAAATATTTTCCTTTTTAGCTTATTTTATTGCCATGGAATGATCCTTATTTTGCTTTGCTTGAAATAGACGAATATCTCTAAAATGCGCTTTAAAAGAATGACAACCCATATACCGTAACGTTACAGGAATCGTTTTAGAGGGCTCCTCTTAAAGAACTATAAATGCTGCATATGTTACAGCTAAACTCCAGAAATCAGCTATTCTTCAGATTATCTAGGTAATGTGCAGGTTATAACTATGCTGATCCGTTAAAGCGTCGAAAATTGTTTCATTTCTCAAATTACCTGGGTTCTGCAAAATGACCTAGATCAGCGGTTCCCAATATTTTCACTTTGCGCCCCCCAACAAAGGATAGTTGCCCCCTCCCCTCAGATTCCTCAGCATGCATAGTTTATTTTTCAACCATGAACAAGGAGTTGCATTGTCTACAAAACATTGGTATCGTTCAAGTTTGAATCAACGTTTTAAGCGAAAGTAGACACAAGTCAAAATAAGAATCAACAGGATGATTTTTTAAAACAGGCGTTATTACTTGCTCTTGGCATGTTTTTCTCGCTTCCTCTCCCAAGAGACGCACACCCCGCAGCTTGGGAACCGCAGATTAACCATGGTGATCCGTTATAGTGTCAAATACTGTTTCATTTATTAATTACCTGGATAATCTGAAAATTGCCTACATAGCCTGCACATCACCCACTACGCAGTCGTTAAAATGAAAATAAGATCTTTACTAGAAACAACAGCAGCATTTCTATACACTTAAGTTAACATAACGTTATTTATTTACTTTTCGATACCTTCAAGAATCAATGTTTGTTTGTTTGTGTTAGAACATGTATTTGGATTTGTGTGCTTGTTCACGAGGGACCGCTTATAAATACACGTCAGAGAAAGGACAGACACAAGGGGGGTGGCAAATGCCTTGGGAGAGGACTTTTCCGGGTATCTAGTGCGTTATATCTGGAGAAAACCGCCCAAAACTCCAGACCGCTAGGCCGACGGCCCCGCGAGAGGCCAGAACCGTGTTCCTCCACTTGAGCCCTCTCCCAATGTCAGTGGCTTTAACCACTGTGCTACACATTGGTACAAGAATCAAGTTAACACAATCAAAGAATCAATAATTTAGTTCACAGAATCCATCATCAATCCATTACAAAACTATAATAGAAAGATTTAAACGATTTAAAACATTGGCCGCATTCTTAAACGAGTAACCAGTTACACTCGTACAACGAGTTTCTATCTAAAGTGTTCGTAAAGGAAACTGAGTGCATTCAGTTTATGAACTAGAGCGTTCGTATACAAAACTGAGTGCGGTTCATTTCAAACTAAGTCTTTTAAAACTAAACTGTTGATCGTTATTCTTAAAGTCAGCTGAGTGCAGTTAGTTGAAAAACTAAATCAACTGAGACAGGAGAAGACAGAGGAATCAATTTTCGATTGTTTGCTTACATTTTCTCCGAGGACGTTCTGATTAGAAAGCAGGCAACAAAACTGAACAAACTCATTCTGAAACTCGAAAGAAATTAGCACTTGTTCCAATTTTTGCAGGAAAACGAGTGGCACGAGTTGATGAGTTTACGAACACATGAAGTCACATTTTCAGAAATCCTACACAGTAGCAAGAGATTGTGTTATTGCAGAAAGTCGTGAAGTCATTTCTAAGGCAGAGCGATACTTTGGTATTTTTGATTGCATTAATGTTGATTTTTGAACTTTTAACTATGCGGTGCATGTTCCTGTACTCGGGTACCCGTGCCACTAGATTTACGCTCAAAAACTGGGGGGAAAAAAAGAAAACTTAAACAGGGTGATGAGCGGTCCTTGTTTCAATCGAGTTTAACAATGGCTTCAGCTTGTTCAGTTTCGCTGCCTACCCGATGCGTTTGTTTATAGCAAAACATTGGGTGCATTCGTAAACGACAAATTCGTTGCACGGGTTTTCGTAAGAAAACTGGAATGCGTGTGATTAGCGGTATGAGTGGCCATGAGTTTCTTTTGCCTTTACGAACAAATTCAGTTTATTTAATTTCGTCGCCTAGGAGACGTGTTTGTTTACAATTTGCGTGTGCTGTTATTTTTGCTGAGGAGTGTTTTAGTACATACTCAATATAAAATCAACAGGATTTTTAAAAGAAAGAGTGGTCATCATTGAAGAGCACAGATCAAAATATAGAAATTTCAACATAAACTTGCATTTTTTCAAAAGTATTTAGCAAGAGAAGTTCCAATTTCGCTCATAACGGCTTAAATCAACTTCAATCTCGACACTAAAATATGCATTTTTGAATTGACTAAAATGAAAAAGTACAAGAAAATGATTACTTTTAAGAAATTACGTACCTTCGTTGCAGTTTCTAACGTATGCATGAATTTCCTCCTCGAAAAAAATAATATCTGCAGCTTCAGCAAACGTAAAATACTTTTCATAACAACATACTTTTCCATAACAACGGATGCCATTTCAAAACAAAAACAACGTGCAGCAAGCGTATCTTCTCAACAACTGGATGAACTTGCTCCGTGCTCAGTTTACTTAGTTTGAAACTAACCGCACTCAGTTTTGTATACGAACGCTCTAGTTTATAAACTGAATGCACTCAGTTTCCTGTACGAACAGCTTAGATAGAAACTCGTTTGGCGTTTACGAATGCGGCCATTGGATGCGCGATCTAGCTATTTCTATATCTATGGGAATATGCGATAGCTGTCTATCAAAATAAGACACTTGTAAGAAACCTAAAAATCTAGGTGAAAAATGTCCTCACCGCATGCCCACTCGTCCGAGCTGTCTGGACAGTCCATTTTCTTGTCGCAGTTCAACCTCTGCTCCACGCACACTTCGGAGCTGTTGCAAGGGAAATACCCCGCTGGACACGGCGCGGCGACCAGGTGCGGGTAGTTCGGATGCTGGACGGACAGACCATCTGAAACGACACGAAAAAAGTTCAACGACTAAAACTGCAAGTGAAGAAGAAGCTTCACCTTTTAAAAAAAAATGCTAAGCAGTAGTTTTTTTTTTCCGTAAGGGGTAGGGGGTTTGAATTTTTCTTTGTGCTTTCGTTCTATCGGGTACAGGCAGCGCCTCCTAGATATAGAAAGCCTTACAACTCCTACGTCACCAAGCTTTGACGTCATCACTAGGCCTACGAAAGTGACGTCATCACAGTTTTAATGTCACAAAGTAACACTATTTAAAATTTCTGGTGAATGCTACAAATATTAGAAAATATCTTAAATTAAACATTAAAATTAAAATACATTTCTCATACAAAATTATTCATTATGATCTATTTCCTTATATCATATTATCTAATCAGGCATGGTTAAAAACTGCATTTATCGTAAAATTACATTTGTGATCTTAAATTATTAAAATATTTCTATTCATGGGTCAATTCACCAGAAATTTATAATAGTATTTTTTGTGTGGAAAATAAAACTTAAATGTACGCCTAATGATGAGGTCAAAGATTGGTGACGTAAGAGTTGCAAGGCTTTCTATATCTAGGAGGCGTTGGTACAGACCCCACCCGTGGCATAGCGCTAGCGCTTTGAACTGAGAGACGTAAGCTGCCTGGTTCGAAACCAGGTCGCGTCCACCGACCTCACCGTTCGCAGTTTTCAATGGTTTACTCCGAAACTTCGCGTCGATACGGGTTAGGACCCCTTAGAAAGTTCTCCACATTTCCATTCTGTTGGGGACAGAATGTTCAAACTTTTTAATCCTGTCAGGATTGCGGGTACATGCAGTGAGTCGCAAATGTATGAGAGTACTCGCACCTTTTCTGGTCTATTTTTCAGGATTATTCGTGTGTATTTTCCCAATATTTTAACCCTTTGTATCACCGTCTTGCAGATCTGCAACAAACCCATTAAAGCTGCATATATTAATAATAGAGTATTAAAAAATGTTTGAATGACTGTTTTTTTTTTCTAAATTAACGTGAGCATAAAATAACTTTAAAAAAAAATCTGAAAAGTCTGTGATACTTAATGAGTATTGTAACACAAAACTGTATTTGGCCCTTCAGGGTTAATGCAGCACTTAGAGTGTTTTTTGCACGTCAACCTTACAATAATGTGAACGATTTTTTAAAAAGTTCTCGGCTTAAACAGTTCACGAACACTTCCGCAACACTTTGGTATACTCAGGGGTCGATTTTTTCCAAGGTGCCATTTTTGTAAAAACTGTTTACTGTGAATTTCAGTATCAATTTTTCTGAATTTAAATATCCATTTTTGTGAATTTTCATACCCATTTCTTAAAAAGTCACTTTTTTTCATAAAATAATTTATAAAACAAATTAAAATATACGGTGACATGCCAATGAGGTGCTGTTTTAAGTGAAGGGGCCGTTTTAATCGATTGTAATTTTGTGAAGTGACCGGGGAAACGGATACATCTGCATCGATCCATGATACTACAGATATATTTTCAAGTAATACAAATATATATATATAATATATATATATATAATATAAAATAACCATTTTATTGAATTCTACAACCAAAACATTTTGGTCAGTCAATTTTACATGAACTACAAAACTGGAAAATAAAGACTTTCAGTATGTTTATAATCTGTTTTTGCACATTGCAGTAAAATTTTTTAAATAATTCAGCTGTTGAGATATTAAGGTTTAGTATCTGACAAAAAAATGAAGAAAACAAACCAATATTTAAATTTTGCGAAAGAATAAATTTGCCATTCATGAAATAAATGTCGAAAATAACCTCTGCTTGTAGAGGCAATGGAAAGCAAAAAGATGCACTTAATTAGAAGAGAAGAGAAGTTTATTGCACATTTTTATCGAATGAATCTGTGATCTTCCTTTAAAAATACAAACTAAGGAAAGCTCACAAACCAGTTATAATTCAGAAGCTAAATATTTTTAAAATGACTCATCGATTAGTTTAGTTTTGGGAATAACTCGTTAAGTTCATCGAATAACACACAACTCAAAAGAAATATGAGAAATTATTACTTTAAACCTCATTCACATTTTTCTGAAGAATAGGAATTTATATATGAAATTGACTTAGGAAATATTAGTTACATCCAAATACTATTCGAGAGGATGTAGATCACCTACACAATTGTGTAGGTCAGGGCGTGATCTTAACGACAACATTTCAGAGCATGTTCGCAACATTTCCCAGAACTCACTGGTGTCAGTTGTGGAACAGTGCTCTCTTACGATTCCAGAGGTTAGCTGACACAAGGATGGCCTTCATGTTAAGGCGTCATAGGAGTATTAGGAATTCAAAAAATCAATTTTTCAATTTCAATTTCATTTGAAACCTTTGTTACTTCTGAGCATTTTGACGCTCATTTCGTGCAATCAATCCACTGGAACCGGAGATACACATAAAAGCGTTTTGTGAAAGCTTTCTGTTTGAACGCAATAAGATAACTTTAAACTGCGTTTTCTGAAAACGCATTTTTCATGAACTATACGTGAGATAACAAAATTTCTAGGATTCGTATCTTCACGAATTTTGTAGAGTTGTAACTGGTATCAATATCTATAGAATGAATTAATATTTTCATTCTTAGATATTGATACCAAAGAAAAAAAAATTAAACTGAGAATTTTAAAATTGTATGTTAAGTTGAAATTTGAAAAAAGCCGTACTTTCCCCCCTTATATTTCTGTTAAAAATTTCAAAAGTTTTTCTCTCACAATTTAAAAATTAATTAACAATAATAATAATGTGCAACAATATGTAACAATATTTGTAAACTATCATAAATGTATGCTATAGGTGTCATTCATTTAAAACAAAACGTACCCTGTCGGCGAACATTTGAACTCATTTCGTTTATTCGCTCCAACCCATTCTCATACCTTCATGATGTCCTACACAAAATATCATGACTGCATCAACAATAGTTTCGTTTGTGGATCACTTTAGGAGAGGGTCGTTGAATTTCGGACGCCCTGTATATATGAAGTTTGCAATAATCGATAGACATTTACGGCAGTTAGAGCACAGACGGACGGACAAACCGAAATCATCAGCAGTTTTCAACCTGCTTATGATGTCCTTAGAAAAAGTTTCCTTAGAAAGGTGGTTTCTTTTGAAAAACCATCTCTAGATTTTGAAATTCTTACTTTTGGGTTGGGACATCATCAGAATAGAGACTAGTAGAAGAGCGCTGGTTTTCAATGCCGTTTCCATTTCAGGATGTAGAAGAATTCTTTGAAGGGCTCGAGCCTGTAACGAGAGAAAAAAAAATCACGATTATCTTTAATTCATCTAATGAGAATGCTGCAGCATTTTGCATTATCCTGTTACAAGGCCGCTACAGAGGTGTTGTCATTCGAAAATTTCGAAATTTTGTCACTGTAACCGTAACTGTGAGAGGTTTATTGTTTTAAATCATCACAGTCTGGACCCGATACATTCAAATAACTATATCTGAACTTTCATTTCGATTGGTTGAACGGTTCGGCCACTACGGACTCTTATGTAGGGGAAGTTCCTCTTAGACCACCCTGTATATATAGTTTGTGCTGTTATCTACTTATATAATACGCTAACTTATGCGGTACGAAAATCGACGCTATTTCCACACTGCAAATAGCAACAGCTCGATGTAAACATGAGTGCGATAACCATAACGCATGCGCGAAAGATGACGTGAAATGAAATAAGCCTATGTCACGCAGTCGCTAGATTACAGAATAACAACAATGGATACAGAAAAATGCAAGATCTTTCGGACTTTTTCGCAGCTTTAAAATGTCGAATGGACACTACTGGGCGCATGCATCGCCCCTCTCAGAAATGTCACTCTGCATGGGGCTAAAGCGCATTTTAGCCATTGGCTGTTTCAACATCGGCTTTTAGGAAATGTGTAAAATGTGTAGCAACCCTAACCTCAATGAATTGAATGACAAATACTGTTCAAACCAACGAGATAGAGTAGGATAAAAGATCGTTGGTTCAGATAAAGAAACACGATTTTCATTGAAATGAGTCAACACTGCACTGAGTATAAAGAACAATAAGGTATGGGGCGGCTCGTTTATGAAATTGCGTGCCTATAAGTAATTACACAAAAATATTTTTAATTAAAATTTTCTATAAATATTTAAAAAATTAGGATCTATCCTATTCTTTTACAGCGTTATACGAGCCTCTTTCAGAATGTCATACGAACAAGGTCAGATTTTTCCCAACGTGTTATACAAAGCGTCTTATATGAACCCGTTTTAGTCATTTCGCTCAAATGCAAGAAAAATTCCGGATAGGGGGGAACGGTGATGGGTTCGCTTATAGAGAGTTGCGTGGTCTCTTTTAGAGGTCTTTTCAACATTCAGTATGTATGGGTAAAAATCGGTGCCTCAAAAAATCGGTCGCTTAATAGAGGTGGTCGCTCATAGAAGTTTCACTGTGTACCTATCGTGGGGATTGCAGTCGAACCTAGCTCTTGCCAGCCCTCATTGAACAAGAACTAGGATTTAACGAGGAAAATAGAATGGCACGTTTAGTGAAATAAGATTTCAGTACACAGCGAGTTTGGTTATTACAAGCTCTCGGATTGAACGAGCAAATATTGTCGGTCCCTTCTTCCTCGTTTAACCGAGATTTACTGTACAGAGGGAATAACTGCATTCCAGTGATTATGTGGACCGTTCTCTTTCGGAGGTTTTGATATTCGTAGGATTTATCGGATGACAAGGTTTTTAGAAATGAGTCATCACACTGAGGTCGGAGAGTCATGCACATCGGATGGTATTGTGCGGCGTTTTCCACAGTGGCGGCTCGTGGGTTATTGAAAGGGAGGTTCGCAAAACAAATTTCGAAAATTAAATTGGCAAGATACGACGCACCTTACAAGTTAAAATACATTTGCGTTTCCAGCAGTGAAAGGAAAACAATGCACGCAACGGAAAGAAAACAAGTGATATTTTGTCTTACATTTCGTCACCAAGATAAGTTTTAGCAAAGGTGTTGTCTTGATTCATTTTATTTCAATTTTTTTTTTTTCAAAGGATACTATTGAAAATTGTCCTTGCTTGAGCTCCGAAACACTTCTCTGACTCCCATCTTAATCATTGACACTGGTATGTAAAAAAAAAAATATATTGTAGTGAAAAATGATAGAAATTAAGAAAATAAAATAAAAAGGGAATCACGAACCGAACGTACCGACAAGCCGAGGGAAAATCCGGAAACAATAACCGCAAAAAAATGACCCGCGTGCACATTGAAAATGTGCGAACGGAATGATATCGGCAGCGCTCGTACTTCTTCCAACTGTCTCCGCTTCTTTTTCTCAGAGAGCGGTTCAGAAGGGAATTTTTCCGTTCGCACGTGCTATTGATTCAAGACTGTGCTGTAGTGACCTACGACTAGAGTGCGTTAGTTATAGTAAGAGGACTTAATAATGCAGGCCTCTCAATGGGTCCTCTTTTTTAAAAATTCCTACCTTCATCAAAGTTTTATTTATATAGCCTATGTATCAGGTTGTAACGAAAGTTTTCCGCCCTATCTGCCTGAAAAACTATCTTCTAACTCCTTAGATAACTGTTTTTGAACTTTCGGTACCAAACCTGCACCGTGTCACATGACACAACCATAGTACTTATAAAGCTGTACTCATAATTCGTTGATATTATGTAGCTGACTTTTTGCAACACAACTGAAAGTCAATGATGGTTCTAATCCTCTAGAGTGATAGTTCCATTTGAGACACCTTATACTTAATGATAACTCTATTTTCTACAGATTTCACAACACAGTGTTATAAAGTAAACCTCTTTCTTTCAAATGCCAAAAATCGTTTGACAAAATAGGAGCCAATACGCCAACGAGAACTGTGTGCTGACGAAGTTTGCGGGAAACTTTCGTTACAACCTAATATTTTAATGGTTTGATAGACGAAACCTTAACATCTAAAAGAACATTTAACAACTGTTGAAGAAGCAGAACATTTTACTCTATTATTTAGAGAGGTAGGAATTTAAAAAAAAGAAGACCAATTGAGAGACCTGTAATGGTGTTGGAGGGGGGTTGAGAGAGTAAAACTAGCGTTTTAAATTCACAAAAATCTAGAAGAGTACTTATATATATATATATATATATAATTTATTAATATGTTTTTTTTTTTTTTTTTTTTTTTAGTTTTCCTTTGAAGGTTCACGTGCTCATGTGCTAAAATGGAGGAGCCGCCACAGGTTTCTCACTCAATTATATGCATTGAAGAAGTCACTGGTGCGTAATACTGAGAACACAACCAGGCAGCCAGCTGATAATAACGAGAAAAGGACATCCTACAGAACTGATTAATGATGATACACCTTCCACCGCGAATACTGGACGTATGCATTTCATTGCAAAGCCAATGCTGCTAAAGGTATACAGGGTGCACCCAAAACATTGACCTAGGCTTTTTATTCCTTAAATATGGATCATAAACACATACATTGAATCACAAAGTCACGTAAACACAGATGTAAAAAATTGTACGGGATCCATCAATATTTTCCAGAAGATCCAATTTAAATACAACAAGTAAACAAATCTGAAATGTGTTTGTTTTTACTTACAACTTAGCATTTGCAGCAGTACAGGCGCCTTATTTTATTTACAATTATTTGAAATAATGTCACAGTTCCACAACAGAGCCATTTCGAAAGCCATCGTTAAAAAAAAAAAAAAAGAAAGAAAGAAAAAGAACACCGAATTCGTTGTCACCCAGTCTAGCGGTTTCAGTGAACTTACTTCGACGCAAATATCCAAAATAACATTGTACAGATAAAAATCACCTAAAAAAGCGTTATTTAAAATAAGAGAAGGCCTTTTACTCCTGACCCGTAGGCGTATCTGGGGAAGATATTACATCCGTTACCTACAGAACACGTGGGAGATGGTGATGTGTGTATCTTTCTCTCCTTTGCAGATAGGCGTGAAATGAATTTTTTAAGAACATCTGGTGCATTATTAAAAGCATGAGTGACGTGGAATGATGGTGCGTGTATTTGAATATTCAATAAAATTGGCTTCTCAAAAGTGCGTGTATACTTTGTCGTCCATATATACATCCTTTAGCATGCGATTTTAATGTATTTGTTTTAAAATTGCTTTTTTGGTAAACAGGAACGAATTGTGGGCTTTCAAGTATTCAATGAAAGATGCTTTGTTTTTATAATGTTTATTTTCTCTCAGCTTCTTAGGAATACTTACATTCTTACGCGTATAAATTCTGAAGGTAATCCCACCCGCACGGAATACTTGGTAAATAATACAAGGGACATGATATTTAACCCTTTAAGGAGCACGGGACATAGGCGTCCTATGAATGGTGACTTCAAAAGTCATTCTATAAGTTAGTGAATACGGATAATTTATAAATAATATTTTTTCCATGTTATTGCGACATCAGTATCTTAATAGTGTCCAAAAACCTAATAAATTATAATGTATTGTTTATAAATAGGTCGTAATTTTTCTTATAAAACATCTCCAATTGGGTATGTGTGTTGCATGTTGCATTGTGGGATTACGGCCCATAAGCTACACCTGGGCTGGCAGTGGGGGGGGGCTTTCTAAGGGGTCCTAACCCATATGTACGTTAAGTTTCGGAGGAAATCATGCAAACTCCGAACGGTCGGGTCGGCGGATGCAACCTCGTTTTGAACCAGGCACCTTCCGTCTCCCAGTTCAAAGCGCTATGCGCTCGGCCACAGGTGCGGCTCGCTCAAATTGGGTATACTAACGCAGGATTACCATTGCAATCCTCACTGAGAGGCTTAAAATCTACATTCATATTTCGAATGCGTTATTAATGAATGTTTTCCATCACCTTTCCGCTTAGCATTTTCTTTGTAATATTTGAACTTCCCTACGAACAGCATTCTCCAGCTGTCACCGGTGAACAGATTGCTACCCAATTGGGCATCGGGGAATTTTTTAGAACGTTTAGTTCAAAAAATGTCCACTCCAGGCCACTTTGCAGGGTGAAATCAGCTCCAATGTGACCCAAATGAATGAATCCATGCCCCAAAACTATCGAATAAATGTTAAAATTGTTTGCATACTTCGAATGAGCCATTTCCATCATTTAAATAGCCGTTTTTCATGCAAAACGCCACCTAGTGGACATTATTTGAACTTTTTTTTTTTCGGAAATCCTTGAGCGCACATCATGTACAGCCAATAGACCCATTTTGGTTATAAAACGTTTGCCCGTTTTAGCTGCAGAGCCAGGGCCCGATTATGACTAACAGGGGCCCCAGGCATGGATGAATTTGGGGGGCGCCATCTGTAAAGCTTGTTTTATTTTTCATAAAATTTGGATATAAAAAAAGAATATATTGGAATAACATTTGAAAGGGTGGGCCCTTTCGAACCGGGGGCCTTGGGCAAAGTCCCGATTGGCCCTTGCGATAATAAGGCCCTGTATAGAGATCTATTCATAGGGGAAGTTTAATGATAACCACCCTGTATATTGAACTGTAAAAACATCGTCCTTGATACTAACTTTTACATCCTTTACAAAATCATCCGCCAGCAAAGTTTTGTTGGACAGCTTCCATAAAAGGAAAGACTTTCTCGCATTTTTCAATCATTTTATTCCCGAATTCTTTGTACATTCCATAAATGAATATATATGTATTTCCCCACAGAGTAAAATGTTTTCTTGCCGCCCCTCGTGCAGAAATACGTGCCGACTCTGTTTTAATAAAAATTCGCTTCAAAAGGAAAAAAAGAAATGTTTTGATTGCTTGGCAAAAAGTTTTCCGAGACATTCGAGAAGAAATATTACCTCGGTAATAAATGTGGAAAATAATTTTTTCATATTGCGTATCGACTTTCAAGCGAAGTCTTACACGATTTGAGTTTCCGTTTGACGGGACTATTTTTTAAAGGCGGAGTGTGATTCGACAAAAAGGGGTGCGCAAGAATTAGACATCTGAGAATAATTTTCAAAAAATGTTTATTTTTTGGGTAGAAATCGACTCGTGATTTGTTTGTGTACCGCTTTAAAAAAAAACCTCTTATCACATGTAATTCATTTTGATTTTAGAAATATGAAAATGTTAAGAATTTAACCTTTTACAGATCGAATTGAGATCCCACTACATTTATTTATTTATTTATTTATTTTCGTATTATGTCTTTTAATGAGCTAGTTAAAGTGTATGAGTCATTTAAATGGGAGGGGGGGGGGATTTATGCAATTTTCATTGTGAGAACCCAATTGTGAACATGGGTCGTTTCTGACTATACTCTTATATTGGTTTCAAAAAATGGAATAGACTGATGGATAGTTTAAACAATAAGTTAAGTATTAAGAATAAAATATTAATTTTTAAATTTTAGTAAAATTTCAAGGCGGAGAGCCCCACCCCATTTTCCTCCTTACTACCATTTCCACCCTTTTGACCCTAGTCTTTTCGCCAGTTGAACCCAAAACAGATGAATTTTTCTTTTGATGGTATATTTTTATTGACATAAAATTCATACATTGTCATAATTTTTTGCTTTAAAACGAGGGGTGGGACTCTTATGCGAGGGCGACAACACGGTATATAACAAAAAAAAAAGTCTGAAATTTATTAAAAATCACAGTCTAATTACCCATACATTACATTAAAAAATAACTGTTTAATTTATTTTAGGTTAAATATATATTTATATTATATGTATTTCAGCTTTAAAAAGCAACATGTAAGTTAATCAATCTCAAAGTTTTCCTTTGAGAGTTTAAATTTTAGAGCGTTGATATAAATGCATTATTCAAACTCAATTTTGAAAACATTAAATATTTAGTTTTGACATCAATTCAATTAACTGAAATGTAATGAAAAAGTTTGTCTGCAGTTTTAAACATAAATTATCACCCTTACTATATCTCTAATAACATTTCAAAATCTAGTTTTCCCAATGAAAGTTGTGCACTCCTTTTAAAAGAAAGAAAACTAAAATTTATCGGATAAAAAGACATTTTATAAACAGCCACGTGCTTCCAAAACCCACCAATTTGGCATTCCGAATCCCAACAGTGGAATAAATAACACGTAAGCAATTAATATTCTCTAACTATTGGAAAGACGAGATTTAGCGAACTGATAACAGGAATGTATTAATTAGGGTACAACATATTGGACAAAACATGTCACGAAAACAAGTTTTTGAAAATATTCTCCGCTTGCTTATTAATTTATACAGAAATTAAATGCATGATTCAAAACTATTTTATTTTCAAATAAATCAACTCTCTCCAGAAGTCATTGAGGGCACCCGTGATCAAGAGCTTCCGGAATTTCACTGTAAAGACATAAACTTTATTAGCAGCGCAGGAACCGACGAATGAGTCTAGACTTCGTATGTGAGAAAGCCTTTTTTTTATTTTCGAAGTGTCTAAAATGAAAAAAAAAGGTATTCATTAACTAACATTAAAACTTTGGCATGTTCACGCTTCAAACTTTTGTGAGATAGTTAGACCTGATAAATTAATTTAAACGCATTACTTATTTATGGAACTTTCTCAATTATCCTGTTAGCGTTAGAGATGTGACAGGCTAAATAAAAAAACTAAAACTCTTCAGAAATACTTTTTCCGGAATGAATTTAAAATAGTCTTCATCTTTTCGAAAGTTTGGTTAAAATTGCATAAGTATTCTTTTTGTGATTTTTTAACCCATTTGTGCAGGGCGTGCCATTTTCGGGACGTCTCAAATTCACGCAGTTTCGCCGTCAGTCGCAAAATATTTGTAAACGTTATTGAATTTTTTTACTATTAATTCACCAGTGTTAAATCTCTGTTTCACAAAATACAGGGCGTGTGTCACAATTCCCTCCCGGGTTTGTGGAGGCCTTATAAAAAAATATATTACTTATGTCTATTTTACTTATAATATATTACTTATGTATTATACAGCAACAAACTCGCGGACATTCCAAATTTCGTTTTATCAGCTTCGTAGTTTCGGCTATTTATGGCAACAAATATTTCTTGCTTAGTATGAATATTTCATATGTACGCTTGGTACAAATATTTTAAGGAACAAATATTTGTTAATAGATTTTAGAAAATAAAGGAGGGGGAGTCGAAGAAAGCCCCCTTCCTTTTAAACATTCTGAGCACTAGGTAAGTGCCAAGCAAGCTTAATGATAAATCAGTGCTTTTTTTTCTTTTTTGAGGAAGAAAGCATTGATCAGCAACTTGTTAACCCATTAACGCGCGGTGTCCTCTCTGTGAGGACACAACTCTGACATTTCGGCTGTTTTGATTGACGAAGAATACGTTTCATTTCAATGAAATACTTAAGGACATCTAGATCGACTGCCCAACGTCGACAAAAGTGCACTGGGCGATTCGATCGACCGCCCTCTTGCTGGTAGTTATATCGTGCGATGGCAACGGCTGCATTTCTTTCGACCGGGAAATGATGACGCTCCAAAGGGTTAAACTTTGCCCTTCATGAGAATGTCATAGTGACTAGACGACTTTAATGCGGTGTTTTATATAAAAAGTCCCTTTTTTTTAGTGCCCCATCGTAAAAGAATGAAAAGTCGTGTTTCTTGAAACGCGTTCATAATATTCACAAAACATTATTTGCTTTCCCATTCCATTCCATTGTTTTATAACAGTTCATTTTTTTCAACAATCGAGAAGAGAGCCATGCAAACAATCCAACTGCACGCCTGAGATTCCGGCATGGTTGACAACACTGTAGAGGGATCCGTTTTCAACAAATGATTTCAGTCTCTATTAGACCTTGATGGAAAGATGTGCTTATTTTCAGCGTGCTGTTATATCTTATTCTATACCTGTTTGGTGTGTTTTCTATACCCATGTTTATACCCTTGTATGGACCTTTGCGGTTGGGGTCCAGCGGCGAAAGGGGAGGAGTCGCCGGAAGTCAGTGAGGACTCTGAGGACAGCGACACAGAATATTGCGGATCCTCCTACACGACAGCACACAGTTCATTCACCACACTCACAGACGCAACATCAGACGAAACAACACCGGCCACACCTTCCCCCGTTTTCTCCGAATACGTTCATTACGTCACAATAACGCCCCCCTCCTCACCGCCCACTGTACCTCCAACACTCTCGTCCACACCACGACTGACACCACGAGCCTGACACCACGAGTTCATCCAGTAGCACACGCGTCTCAACCACTGCACCACCGCCATCGCCCGATCATCGACGCAGGAAAAGACAGAAACGTATCCGTCCATTCCTCGCCCACCTTTGCTGTTGCACCCGACCCGTCCCAGAATAACCCGAATTCCTCTAAACACCCCTGTCTTTTAAAATATTCAACGAGTCATTTTCACTCAGAATAGTCGCCCACTCACACACTTCACCACCTGACAACATCCGACCCATCACAGACCCCATTCCGGTGGACTTCCTCCTCTGTAGCCGCACTGTTCATAAAGAAATGACAACAGCAGCAACGTGCAGCCTATGGATTCGTCCGAAAAGAGACTGCCAGCACAGAAAGCCGATGACTACTACAGCTGACACTTTTCTAAGAATGACGTTTATCGACGAACAAGCTGTGAGCGCCTGACAAAAGAGCTGTCATCTACTTTTGAAGCGAAGTGCAAGCATCCTCTTCGAATTCCAGGCTTTGTGCCGAGCAGTCATCGAGAGAACTGTTTCTAACTTACAAGCTGCTTATGAGTCATGGAACTCGAGAATCAACAACCGTGTCATCGTCGAGTTCTGATGAGATGTCTTTTTTCGAAAAATCCACTCTTAGAATGATGTCAAGAACTCTCGGGAGTCACCGTCTCAGGAGAAAAGTGAGACAAGAACTGCAACGGTCTCAGAACCATTTCTCTGATCGAGGCTAATAAGTTCCTACAAGTGTCTGCACCATGATCTTCAGTTTCTGAAACCGAGTGCAGTTTTGAAACCAACTATCTTCGCATTCCAGCCTTTGTAGCGAGCAGTCTTCCAGAACGATTTCTACTTTACAAGCTGCTCAAGAGTCACGGAACTTTGAGCTTCATGTCAACAGCCGTTGGGTCCTCGAGTTCCGATGCGATGCCGTTTTTACGGAAAATCCACTGTTAGAATGACGTCAAGAACTCTCGGGAGTCACCGTCTTGGGAACCAGTGAGACAGACTCTGCAACAAGTTTCAGAAGTATTACTTCTAAGCCATCGAACAAGTGCTTCATCTGTCGAACGTTTGTGTGATCATCCCACGCCATTTCGAGGCAAGTACGTTTCTCCAGAGTATCTGCACCCACAGCGATGGCAAAGCCTTCGAAAATGTCTGGCATCCCCAGTTGTGGAGCAAGTGACACAAACATAAATAAGTCACAGAACGTCTTTTCACGAGCAGTCCATAAGGTTCATTGAAGAACCGACTCTTCTCGTCTCAACGTTCGACTGAAGATGAGGTCTCACGCCGTCAACTGATAAGAGGACGATGAAAATCGGACATCCACCCACCTTGATAACTTTT
The DNA here is from genome assembly GCA_038373885.1 of Cheiracanthium punctorium. NCBI lineage: Eukaryota > Metazoa > Arthropoda > Arachnida > Araneae > Cheiracanthiidae > Cheiracanthium > Cheiracanthium punctorium. Next base: position 17,725 of record JAWZYV010011587.1, read on the forward strand.
CAATGTACTTCCGAGTGCCTTGTGAGTCCATCTACAATCGACTGAATGTCTGTTATCCGGACGCAATTTTTTGTTGCCTCAGAAAACAAATGTTCATTCTCTGTACAATAGCTGTTCATTAAACAATAGGAAATAATAAACCACATTATTCATGCCAATGACCGTGTCTGAGTTTTTTCATTCTCTCTCTGTTTCTCTTTAACCCTTTAACGCGCAGTGTTCCCGCTCTGGGAACACCCAATACTTACGTTTTGACTGTTGCCAGTCACGAAGAATAGATTGGATTTCTATAAAAATAGTGGCGGGTGACCTAGCTCCACGAGAATCCTTTACTTTTGAGCACGTCATTTCCCGTAAAAAAAATGGCCACGATTATTTTTAACAGCACTGACATCGGCTGAAAAATGGAAAAATGCTAGAAGAGCTGGATAGATGGCCCCATGCTGAAAAAAGGGCAGCCGTTGCCATCGCTCGACTTCACGACCCGCAAGAGGGCGGACGATCGAAACGTTCATCTCGTGCCACAGATCTTAAGACCCTTTTTTCACGACAGATGGCTGTGCCACCGCACAGCCAGCTGCGTCAAAAAAGGGTCTCTATATCTGTGGCATGCGATGGACGTTTCAAACGTCTGCCCTCTTGCGGGTAGTTAAGTCGAGCGATGGCAACGGCTGCCCTTTTTTCAGCATTGGAAAAGGTTGCGCCTCAAAGGGTTAAAGATCAAAATTACGTTTATCCATAAGGGTCGTACGTAAAGAAAAATATCTGATGTGGACATGTATGACTTCTCCTTGTACGTCTATTCAATCAGAAATATTTTTGTGCCCGACATCTAAACATCTTTCATTTGAGAGAAAGATAGAACTCTGAAATAATAGAATACTGCAGTAAGTCCCCAAAAGTGAAGTCAGCTAAGTTCTAGTGCCCCTATTTCTCGAGAGTTCGATCAAACCGTATGTTAATCAATGGGGAAACCCAAGACACCCTATCTCCCGTTCTGGCTAACCAATTTGGATTCACCATAATGTAAAATTTAAGTATTGGACGCTTAGAATACGAATTTTAGACTATATTTAAGACTCCATTGACGTTGCATTCTTCAGTAGGGTTCCCACATAGCGCGGGGCGGAAGAATAAGATTTTGAAAATCACCAAGGCTTGCCATTTTGAGTGACTTATCGACCCGTTTGGCGGGGAAAAAATAAGTCCCCAAAACGGAACCTAGCTTGGCGATATCTTCCGTATTGGGCGAGAAACTGGCAAACGCCCCATTTTATTAGAAAGAAGAAGTATAGTTAGACTATGCCTGACGAAGTTTGTATACCCTCGCGACTTAGCAAGTAAGCGATTTTAACACAGATTTCCATTCCGAAGAAGTGTTTTGTGGAACAAGGAGGCAAGCACGGTACACTCATGGATGATCGTGCACTTTTCAAACAATATTTAAAAGGATGAAGTATAGTTGGAATAATATGCTCCGCGGGAGATTGTAAAACAGTTTGAGTAGGCGATTTCAATATAGATTTCAATTTTGAAAAGTGTTTATGGAACCAGGAAGAAAGATGCGACACACTCATGAAGAGTGATACACTTTCCAACTCAATGGAGTAAGGAAGAAAAATAGGGAAGACGCATGGATTAGGATACGCTTTCGATATAGAGCGCTTGAGTGCGTATTTAAAATTAGAAAGTCTTTCAGATTTATTTATTTTTGCATTTTTTTTTCAATATACAGTCAACTCCGGTTATAGTGAACCTCTGGGGACCGGCCCATTTCGTTCACTCTATCCGAAGTTCGCTCAAACCGATGTTCCTGTGTTCGATAACAATAAAACCATACAAAACTAGAAAATAGAATTTTATGCAAGTACTGAATGTTTACGAAGTCAATCAAACAGAATGGATCGCATTTAGGGTTCTAGAAGTAGTTTTTAGGTAAAGCAAACACAATCAATCCATTTTATGGAAATAATGGACATTCCATTCAGATGGCAAAAGGTGCTGTCGCTTTTAGCCTGTGATATTGCATTGAGAATGGAAAATGAAATCGTCTTAGGTCAAGAGCAACATTTCGGCTTTTGGTTCGCTTTCAAAAGTAATTTTTGTTAAAGAATGTTTCAGTAGTAAGAATGTTTTTAAAGACTAGAATGCCTAACACCAATAAAAAAATTATGACCCCACCCCCTTACCCCTTATTTAGTATTAGTAAATTAGCCTAGACACTGGCCATTCCTCTGCATTTCGGAACAGGTGCTGGATGATCTCTCTCTCTCTACTCGAACACAAAAGCGACTCGCTTCGTGGGAATCGAACAACACCGCCTCTACCGTCCAAAAAATTTTCAAGTTCACTCTAACCGAAGTCACGGTCCACTCAAACCGAAAAATGCTACGTACATTTCTAATGTATGTGAAACGGGGCTCAGCAAATGCGTTCACTGTAGCCGAAAGTTGACTCTATCCGGGTTCACTCCATCCGGAGTGGACTGTACTTTCTACTATGCATACAAATCAATATTTTCTTTTAAGTTCCATCACCGAAATAGATTTAATTGAACCGAAACACATAAGCCGACACTCCCATCCATTTTATCACTGATAAATGACTTATTTTCCTCCAAGAAATATGGGAGAAGTTTTTCATTATTTCACCCGCAACTGAGTCTAACTACTCTATTTTATGGCTTCTTCATATATACGTGTCGATCGCTGGCTTCAGAAAATTCTTTTACGAGTCTCATATTTCGGAAACCCCTTCTTCGAAATACTAATGGAGGGCTTATCCTAAAAAATTTCAATGTCTTCCTTCCCGAGATGCAGTTCGGTCACGTTTCGTCCCGATCGATGGCCATTTTTCTGACGTTCCCCGAAATGCCGACGATCCGGATAATGCATTATCATCTGCATTTTTTAAGTTCTGCCGAAAAAGAAGCGATAGAAAGTGCTTCCTCATGGGATGTGAATCATGACTGAGGTTACTGTTGGCAAATTAATTTATTGGACTATACCCATCCATCTCTCCTTTATATATCTACTAGCTGAAGGCCCCGTTCTTCGCACGGGAATGAATGGAATTTTTTTTAGTATTACGTTTTGTTCTAATTACTATTTATCAATATAAATAAATATATCAAAATGGATATCACTTAAATGCTCAATAATAAATAATGCATATAGAATTTCACGGCGAACGTTTAAACGCTGAAGAAGATGATTCGGCGCATCCAAGAATGCGCTGCAGTGCCATCTAGTAGTGAGTAACAGCTAAATGGATACTTAGAATATAGTCTCCGTGCTCAAATGTGTAAATATAAATTTTTGTATGGCGATGGGTCGAACGGTGTAAAACTTCAAGCGTTGCACACCATCTCGCGGCAAATTATAGCAAAACGGATAGTGTACAAATATTCTCCATGTTCAAATATCCATGTGTATCCCGTTTCATCAATATTGGTTGAACGGTATTTTCACAGCAAGCGCTTGAACGAGAACGGAATATAATTCGACTTTCAGCAGCGCCATCTAGCGAAAGATATATAGCAAAATGGATAGTGTAAAAATATTCTCCGTGTTCAAATATCCACAAATAACCCATTTTCATCAAAATCAGTAGAACGGTAATTTCATAGGAAGCGGTCGAACGAAATAGAATTCGACGTTCTGCAGCGCCGTCTAGCGGCAAGTTATAGCAAAATGGATAGCGTAAAAATATTCTCCGTGTTCACATATCCAAACGCAGCAGTTATCGTCAAAATAGGTTCAACGATATTTTCATAGCAAGCGGTTGAATAGAATTCGACGTTCTAGAGCGCCACCTAGCGGAATTCGATATTTTAATAGTATAATATTCGATATTTTAATAGCAGCAGAGATTCATACTTTCCCATTTCCTGTGCTTTTCACTACAGCCCTGTGTGTATAAAATATAAAGCGTTTGTTTTCTATAGCAACCAGTTTTCCTCTCCGTTTTTCTAAATAACCAAGGCGCCCCATGGCCCATCCCTTCCGCCGAGCAGATGCCGCTTCGTTTTGGCTGTTATTTTATCTTCGTTTCTTTTAGCGTGAGCCGAATGGGATGTTTTTTAAAGATCGGACGTTTGTTTACATCTTGACTGTTGTGCATTCTGTTCCTATCGATGTACAAGCATTTGGGTTGTATTTTTAATCCTTTTCCGGTTTTTGAACTGTTAAGTTTTGAAAAGAAAACCAGAATCGACTTAAGATAGAAGAGCATGTGCGATTTTTTTCTTTTTCTTTTTCTTTTTTCTTTTTTACATAGCAACTGTATTGTTTTGGCTATTAGCAGGCCCGGACGGGCTCCGTTGGGGGCCCTCGGGTGGAGATTGAAAAGGGGGCCCCTTTACTCAGGAATTGAGAGGGAATAGAATATTAGAACATGTCGTATTTGAAAATGAAGCTTACGTGCCTAACAACCCCATTGAACTATTTTAGAGCTTCTGGGGCGCGTGTCTCTTCCAGGGGCCCCTCGAGCCGCGAGGTTCCTGGGGGACCTCGCTGCACCACTGCATAGAGACACGTAAGATTACTGGGAAACAAATAATCCAATTATTCTCATATAATATCAAATGACTAATTATAAAATAGTTTAGCCTCACCATGGCACAGTGGTCATCTCACTGAGAATGGTAGACGGCCGAAGTGTGAAGGTTCCGGGTTCGGGTCCCATCGTGTGGCTGTCTATCTCTAATGTTGGAGTTTTGGTAGGTTTTCTCCAGATGCGACGTGAATACGGGTTAGACACCCCTTAGGAAGTCCTCCTGCCAAGGCACCCCCCCTCCCCATCCTTGGCAGATCGCCCTAGCGTAGCGTTGCCATAATCACAAATAAATAATAATAATAAAGTAGTATATCTATTTTTTGGGGGGGGGCCTCCGGTGACCCTTGGCCGAGGGCCCTCGGCAATCGCCGACCATCCGGCCTGGCCAGTCTAGGCCTGGTTATTAGCGTAACTGGCGAATAGAAATCTAAGCTTATTATTCATCATTATATCACGCGATTTAGCGTCGTTGAAGCAATCTGAGGGCTTTCACTGCTATTCGATAAAAATACGATTCAATGGTCCCGACGATAGAAAAAGTGTAGTAGTTGCCATCGATCCATTTAACTACCACAAACATGGTGGCCGACGGAATAACTCCTTTCGCGACACAAAGCTCAACAAGTTTTTCCGACCTGGCTCTGCAGCCGCTCAGCCAGTCTGTGCTTCTAAAAGTGGTCTCTAGATCTGTGGCACCTAATGAACGATTCGATCGACCGCCATCTTCCTGGTATTTCAAACGAACGATGGCAACGACTGTCCTGTCTTCCAGCAGTGAGAAAATGGTTGAGTTTCAAAGGGTTCAATTTGGATTTCAGTCTCACGTTCCTCTCTTCCAGATAAAAAGATAGAAAAAACAAAAATCTCGGCTGTTCGAGCCTCGTCAGGGGGAGACCCACCCCCCTGAACCCCCCTCATTTTTTAGTTTCATGATTGCCATATTAAAACGATATTCATTGACTATGTCATTTTATTCCTCCTGTTTCGCGTATTTCGCCTGGTAACCCTATGTTGGAATTTTTATGAGTGTCACCTATTGATAGAAAAGTACTTGTGAAGCCTGTTCTACAGCTTACGAAATAGTGTCAAAATAGATTAAAGCTGTTGTGAACGAATAGTATTTAAATATATGTAAAAAATTTCATGTGAAGCCTATTCTACAGCTTACGAAATAGTGTCACAGTAGATGAAAGCTGTTGTGAACGAATAGTATTTAAATACATGTAAAATGATGTCGCATACTTTTATGTCGCATGTTTGGGACACATTTTTCAATATAGGGTGTTGAGAGATAAAAGGACATAGTCATTAAAAACATCAAGAACTCTTCTTCCCCCAGAAATATATCTCATCGGACATTTTCCTCTTCCTCTGGACACCAAAAAATGATTTATTGGAGTGAGTCTCTCGAGATTGTGGAAAAAAATATGGGTCAGTTCCTAGATTGTATTTCATTCTGTGTTTTTAGTGGAAACTGGCGTCTACGAGACACACCTCCTATGTTGGACAGCGTTAAGATATATACTGCTCTTAAATTCGCTGTTTATGAAACGCTTTCCAAACTCTTCTAACAGAAACATTAAAGCATTATGAAGTTTAATGATAATTAATCTTAATGAGATAATGAATACAATAACTTACAGAAATTTGAAAATTATAATCGAGATATTCAGAACAATATACTAAGTTGTGTCTTAAGTTAGTCGCTGAAAATGATGATGGATGGATGTGTGATTCTGGAAACGCTACACAAGGGCGATCTGCCAAAGGTGGGGTGCCTTGGTAGGAGGACTTTCTAAGGGGTTCTAACGCGTATTCACGTTACGTCTGGAGAAAACCTACCCAAACTCCAGACCGTTAGATCGACAGCCGCGAGATGGGACCCGAACCCGGGACCTTCACACTTCGGCTGTCTACCATTTCCAGTGATATAACCACTGTGCCATGGTGAGGCCTGAAAATGATGAATTGACAGAAGTATACAATTTGTAGGCGCATTCACTTGCCTACGTTACTTTCTTAGTTGCTGAAAAAAAGAACGTCCAAAATCGAACCAACCCAATGAATCCATTCTTACTTCAGACTTAATTTTAGTAAAATAATTAAAAACTAAAATGAAAATTTTTTATAATGAATTCGTGACTGTTCGCTCGGAGATCCATTAGTATGAAATGTTCCAGTTCATTTGAAGACTGGTAAGTTTGCGAAAAATTTAGATTACGATGTTTAGATTTAGATGTTTGATTCGGACTCCCATTGGAAGATAATTTAAAAAAATCTGGAGTGACTCCACTCGACTTTCCGAACACTTACGATTAAGATCATTACCAAGCTTTTAAATAAATTTGAATCGATGAATCATTCAAACATATATACCAAATTGAAACTCAATCGAATGCACCGTATAAAAGCTTGCGCACTTTCAAGAATTTCTCCCCATATGCCATTATGCCATAACATAAAAGAAAGTTCTGTCGTAGCCCTGTAGGAGAACTATAAGTCCTATACACACCAAAATCAATACCGGTCTTAGGATGGTGGTTTATAACATGTATACCGAATTTGAGCTCCATCGAATGTATCGTTTAAACGCTAGCGCACTTTCAAGAAATTCCCCCCCATAGGCCATAATGTAAAAGAAATCTTTGTCGTAGCCCTGTAGAAAAACTATAAGTCCTATACACACCCAAATCCATACCGGTCTTGCGACGGTGGTTTATGACATATATATCCAATTTGAGCTCAATCGAATGCTCCGTTCAGGAGCTATCGCGTTCACTCACATACACACAAACACACATACACACACACACACATACACACATACATACATACTACATCTCGTAAAAATAGCATAAATGGATTCAGAAGCCCTCAAAACGTGTAAAAACACCCAAATCTCGAAGTCGAATTTTTTCATGATTACAATACTTTCCTTACATGGTACATGTTCGGAAAGTAAAAAAAAACTTTAAATTAAAATGTGTAATGATTGGTTCGTTTATTGTTAGATAAGAGAAATAAATATACAGAAATTTTCGGTCTGCGGATCGGGAAAGCAGCGTGAAATTGTAATAAAAAAATAATTTATTTCTCGGTGTCAATCCCGCGGGATTGGGATTAGGACCGTATTCCCGCAGGACTAGTCCCGCAAACATGTGTGCGGGATCCCGCGGGATCGGGATGGCATTCCCTACGCTTTAATTCCTGATCTACTAGAGATAAGTGGGCCATGTCCATTGAAAAAAAAATTCATAATAAGGTGGGGGGGGGAGGGTACCCTAAGAAAAAATACCTCTCGTTATTTTACAAAAAGCGACAATTTTTATACGACCCTGTACAGAAAAATTCCCAATTAGTCAAATAGGCTCCCCATACACTCATGAGGGGATGTACAAGTTTTCAGCCTTTCATCCTAAAACGTCTCCATACGAGAAATTTTATAACAGAGATGGTCAGGGGCTATGGACATGCGTTTATTGCTAGAGAGCAAAAAAGTATTTTCTTCCGCAATTTCTGTACGGCCCCTGAAACGGGATCATCCTATCTGATTTTTTTTTCTTTCGAGAGGCATTGAAAAGTGGTTTAAGTCAACATATGTTTATCACTGACACTTTTTAAGATATAGTTTACAAATCATATGTTGTTCACTGACACTTTTTAAGATATAGTTTACAAATTTCTTACGTCACCTCATGTGTGCATGGGGTACTTTTTTACTCATTGAGAACTTTTTGGTACGGGAGTCAGGCCCTGATTATGGCAGGGGCAGGAGGGGCATGTGCCCCAGGACCCCGATTTTGAGGGGGGGGGGGGAGGTAAATTTTTACGGAAATTGAATTTAGTTTAAGATTTCGTTTCAATATAGTAAATGCCTAATTTATTTTTCAGCTATGAAAATACGAGTTACAAATACCGTATTTACTCGCGTAATAGTCGTACTTTTTTCGCTAATTTTTCAGGGTGAAAGTGCGACTATTATGCGGGGAAAATCTACTGCATAGTATTGTAACTCTAAAGTTATTTTCTCTACTTCTGAACGGGGATGCGTCTATTATGCGAGGGCGACTATTACGCCAGTAAATACGGCAATAAAAATCTTTCATTTCAATTGTACCTCTCCATAAAAAAAATATTACAGTAGATTAATTTCTGCAAATAGAAGTGGTTACTAGAATGGTTGCCAGATTTTGACTCATTCCGCATAAAACTGTCGGACCCGATGCAGTTTTTAACCTAAAACCCGAACCACTACCTGAGGATTTTTGAGTGGCTACGCAGCGACCATGGTGCTAGTTAGAAATGCAAATGGTATTCCATAATACCCCCCTCCCGTCTCCTCTACTTACCAAAGTGTAGACGTGTTTCGATCGAAAAAATAGGTACCTTCATCAGCACCGGTAAAAGGACATACACAGACTCTTAAATCTAGACAACCTGCCTTTTTACTTTTCAATCTTTGGAAAGAATGTTTTAAGTCTACAGCTCAAGGTCTTGCTTTCCCCGCCCCCCCCCTTGCCAGTGATTATGCGCTGGGGTACCTGGCTAAATGAGGAGATTTTTAGGGAACTGCAATGCGAACATGTTGTCAAAATGCTCTTCGTCAGTGGTACGAGAAATTTCTTCAGGATATAAGAGGAAAGTCACTAACAGATTAAAGTATTTTATTATATAAATTACATCTATAATGCTATTTATTAGATTTTACTCTATATTACAATTTATTAGATTATAGTTCTAAATTTATGGGTGGAGCAGGGATAGCAAGCGGATGCACTTTGTAGGCGGGAACTTTCTCCTGGTGTTTACGCCCACATTAATTGCAAGATTTGAGCATCTCTAAAATATCTTCTCCCTCTACTAATAAAATACATCATGAAAAGTTACTGAAAAGTGATAAAAATGGGTGGTATCCCTCGTAAATGGTAAGTGATGGGGCAAAATGGAAGTCATATTCAGATTCAGGAGGTCATTAATAAGAATCAGCTAGATTGCTGTCAGGGCATTTTTTTTTTTTTTTTTTTTTAAAGCTCAATGTTTTTAAACGGAACTGTTCTAAGAGATCAAGCGGATGCACTTTGTAGGCGGGAACTTTCTCCTGGTGTTTACGCCCACAATAATTGCAAGATTGAGCATCTCTAAATGTGGGTAAGAAACACATTTTTTTAAGCTTCACAAACAGTACACAAAAAATTTAAATAATAGTGACCTTTTGAAAGTAATGTTGAATTCTTCTGAAATACTAAAATCCGCATCCTTAAGAATTTGACAGCAAGCGATAACTCATATACTCCTCAGGAAGAGGCGAAAACCTCTTCCTGATGTTTAAGAATTTATGGTCCTGTAGAAAAGGAGAAGAAAAGAAAAAAAAAAGGTACTATATATCTGTTGTTTTAAATGAAATGAGTTTAATTTTAATTTATCAGCCGCTATAAAAATCATGCACAATGCTTAAAGGAAAGAGATCGCTTTATTGTAAATTTTCATTGTGTCAATTCAGATTTTCTTTTTTTCTTTCCTTCTGTTAATTAGCTCCTCCCAAAAAGAACTCTGTGTCCGTCAAGATTTGCCATGACAACACAGCAACATCAAAAATTATCCGCATATTCCATTGGAAAATTGTTCTTCAATTTTCCAGGGAGGCATGTTTGTGAGTATTTTTTATTCAAAGTCAAATGAAACTTTGTTTTCTCGTGGAGGGCGTGTCCCAATTCACTGTGTGTGGCATCGGGGACGTAGCCGAAGAGATGGCAGAATGTTCCCCACTTTTCAAACCAATATTTTACATATAGATGTTCTGTTCAGTTTAAACGGAAAACCCAAAAAAAAAGGAAGAGGAAAAAAATATAGCATGTCCCAAAAACATTGACCCCGGTTTTTATTGATCTCCCGGTATATATTCATCATAGACATTTATATTGGATTACAAAGCTCGAAGAAAAAAATAGAGTGTTCTATGGAATCGATCAAAATTTTCAGCCGATTAAATTAAATTTCAATAAATACAAAAATTTATTTGTTTACCCAACCCCGCAAGCTAAAAATTCCCAATGGAAAATACGTATCACTAGTGTGTCATCGACATTTCGTGGTGGTCAATTCTGCTACTCTATTTTAAAACGTTCGCGGAGAACTGCCTATAGCGTTCTTCCGCGGTTTTTAATTTATTGACGATATGCGTACTTCGTGTACCTCCCATCTAAATCTA
>JAWZYV010011589.1:0-24056 GCA_038373885.1 Cheiracanthium punctorium
TAAAAAAAACACAAATGAGTAGATAGCTTAGTTAATTGCGTGCATTGACGCCGGTCACCTGCCCCGTAAACACAAATATTTAAGGTTCTTTTAGAGCGTCCCTGCGCACAAGGTAACGAGCGCCATCTTGCCGACAAATTTGCCTCGGCGATCGCCTTACGATCCAGTGCGCGTCCGACGGCAGCTGCCTCCCGCAAAGTCCGAGAAGTGCGCGTCGGGCCCCTCGAGGCCGAGCGGGGCGAGGCGCGGACTCGCCGACGACGCAATTCGAGGACTTAGCGAGAGGGAAATGCCGGAGTTGCTCTCGGCTACATCTTGCAAGTCAGTGGAGGTGTCTGAAGACGTCGACAATCCGGAAAAAAGGTTTCGATTGCCGCCCTTCGCGTGGAACAGCGATCTGACCCTTCCGAGACTCGCCCGGTCGGCCGCGATCGCGCCAAAATGGACTCGGTCTTGGCGAAAATCTTTCGTGAAAATGGCTCGCGAGTCACAGCGTGTTCAGAGTATTGGAGCGCAAGTGAAGTAGACGCACGGCTTCGCTTTCCCTGGCCTCTTTCTGCTCTTCCGTCAGCTTTGTTCCTTTTCTTGGGGTCACCTTCACGCTAGCAGGAAATTGTCCTGGCCCTGTTAGACATCCGGAAAATCCAGACGCATACAAGAGTCGATTTTTCCTTCAAACTGCTTGTACGCATCGGAATATCCAGGCAGGAAGTGCAGGCGAGGAAGGAGTTCGAGGTTCTGAAAGAATAAAAAAAACACAAATGAGTAGATAGCTTAGTTAATTGCGTGCATTGACGCCGGTCACCTGCCCCGTAAACACAAATATTTAAGGTTCTTTTAGAGCGTCCCTGCGCACAAGGTAACGAGCGCCATCTTGCCGACAAATTTGCCTCGGCGATCGCCTTACGATCCAGTGCGCGTCCGACGGCAGCTGCCTCCCGCAAAGTCCGAGAAGTGCGCGTCGGGCCCCTCGAGGCCGAGCGGGGCGAGGCGCGGACTCGCCGACGACGCAATTCGAGGACTTAGCGAGAGGGAAATGCCGGAGTTGCTCTCGGCTACATCTTGCAAGTCAGTGGAGGTGTCTGAAGACGTCGACAATCCGGAAAAAAGGTTTCGATTGCCGCCCTTCGCGTGGAACAGCGATCTGACCCTTCCGAGACTCGCCCGGTCGGCCGCGATCGCGCCAAAATGGACTCGGTCTTGGCGAAAATCTTTCGTGAAAATGGCTCGCGAGTCACAGCGTGTTCAGAGTATTGGAGCGCAAGTGAAGTAGACGCACGGCTTCGCTTTCCCTGGCCTCTTTCTGCTCTTCCGTCAGCTTTGTTCCTTTTCTTGGGGTCACCTTCACGCTAGCAGGAAATTGTCCTGGCCCTGTTAGACATCCGGAAAATCCAGACGCATACAAGAGTCGATTTTTCCTTCAAACTGCTTGTACGCATCGGAATATCCAGGCAGGAAGTGCAGGCGAGGAAGGAGTTCGAGGTTCTGAAAGAATAAAAAAAACACAAATGAGTAGATAGCTTAGTTAATTGCGTGCATTGACGCCGGTCACCTGCCCCGTAAACACAAATATTTAAGGTTCTTTTAGAGCGTCCCTGCGCACAAGGTAACGAGCGCCATCTTGCCGACAAATTTGCCTCGGCGATCGCCTTACGATCCAGTGCGCGTCCGACGGCAGCTGCCTCCCGCAAAGTCCGAGAAGTGCGCGTCGGGCCCCTCGAGGCCGAGCGGGGCGAGGCGCGGACTCGCCGACGACGCAATTCGAGGACTTAGCGAGAGGGAAATGCCGGAGTTGCTCTCGGCTACATCTTGCAAGTCAGTGGAGGTGTCTGAAGACGTCGACAATCCGGAAAAAAGGTTTCGATTGCCGCCCTTCGCGTGGAACAGCGATCTGACCCTTCCGAGACTCGCCCGGTCGGCCGCGATCGCGCCAAAATGGACTCGGTCTTGGCGAAAATCTTTCGTGAAAATGGCTCGCGAGTCACAGCGTGTTCAGAGTATTGGAGCGCAAGTGAAGTAGACGCACGGCTTCGCTTTCCCTGGCCTCTTTCTGCTCTTCCGTCAGCTTTGTTCCTTTTCTTGGGGTCACCTTCACGCTAGCAGGAAATTGTCCTGGCCCTGTTAGACATCCGGAAAATCCAGACGCATACAAGAGTCGATTTTTCCTTCAAACTGCTTGTACGCATCGGAATATCCAGGCAGGAAGTGCAGGCGAGGAAGGAGTTCGAGGTTCTGAAAGAATAAAAAAAACACAAATGAGTAGATAGCTTAGTTAATTGCGTGCATTGACGCCGGTCACCTGCCCCGTAAACACAAATATTTAAGGTTCTTTTAGAGCGTCCCTGCGCACAAGGTAACGAGCGCCATCTTGCCGACAAATTTGCCTCGGCGATCGCCTTACGATCCAGTGCGCGTCCGACGGCAGCTGCCTCCCGCAAAGTCCGAGAAGTGCGCGTCGGGCCCCTCGAGGCCGAGCGGGGCGAGGCGCGGACTCGCCGACGACGCAATTCGAGGACTTAGCGAGAGGGAAATGCCGGAGTTGCTCTCGGCTACATCTTGCAAGTCAGTGGAGGTGTCTGAAGACGTCGACAATCCGGAAAAAAGGTTTCGATTGCCGCCCTTCGCGTGGAACAGCGATCTGACCCTTCCGAGACTCGCCCGGTCGGCCGCGATCGCGCCAAAATGGACTCGGTCTTGGCGAAAATCTTTCGTGAAAATGGCTCGCGAGTCACAGCGTGTTCAGAGTATTGGAGCGCAAGTGAAGTAGACGCACGGCTTCGCTTTCCCTGGCCTCTTTCTGCTCTTCCGTCAGCTTTGTTCCTTTTCTTGGGGTCACCTTCACGCTAGCAGGAAATTGTCCTGGCCCTGTTAGACATCCGGAAAATCCAGACGCATACAAGAGTCGATTTTTCCTTCAAACTGCTTGTACGCATCGGAATATCCAGGCAGGAAGTGCAGGCGAGGAAGGAGTTCGAGGTTCTGAAAGAATAAAAAAAACACAAATGAGTAGATAGCTTAGTTAATTGCGTGCATTGACGCCGGTCACCTGCCCCGTAAACACAAATATTTAAGGTTCTTTTAGAGCGTCCCTGCGCACAAGGTAACGAGCGCCATCTTGCCGACAAATTTGCCTCGGCGATCGCCTTACGATCCAGTGCGCGTCCGACGGCAGCTGCCTCCCGCAAAGTCCGAGAAGTGCGCGTCGGGCCCCTCGAGGCCGAGCGGGGCGAGGCGCGGACTCGCCGACGACGCAATTCGAGGACTTAGCGAGAGGGAAATGCCGGAGTTGCTCTCGGCTACATCTTGCAAGTCAGTGGAGGTGTCTGAAGACGTCGACAATCCGGAAAAAAGGTTTCGATTGCCGCCCTTCGCGTGGAACAGCGATCTGACCCTTCCGAGACTCGCCCGGTCGGCCGCGATCGCGCCAAAATGGACTCGGTCTTGGCGAAAATCTTTCGTGAAAATGGCTCGCGAGTCACAGCGTGTTCAGAGTATTGGAGCGCAAGTGAAGTAGACGCACGGCTTCGCTTTCCCTGGCCTCTTTCTGCTCTTCCGTCAGCTTTGTTCCTTTTCTTGGGGTCACCTTCACGCTAGCAGGAAATTGTCCTGGCCCTGTTAGACATCCGGAAAATCCAGACGCATACAAGAGTCGATTTTTCCTTCAAACTGCTTGTACGCATCGGAATATCCAGGCAGGAAGTGCAGGCGAGGAAGGAGTTCGAGGTTCTGAAAGAATAAAAAAAACACAAATGAGTAGATAGCTTAGTTAATTGCGTGCATTGACGCCGGTCACCTGCCCCGTAAACACAAATATTTAAGGTTCTTTTAGAGCGTCCCTGCGCACAAGGTAACGAGCGCCATCTTGCCGACAAATTTGCCTCGGCGATCGCCTTACGATCCAGTGCGCGTCCGACGGCAGCTGCCTCCCGCAAAGTCCGAGAAGTGCGCGTCGGGCCCCTCGAGGCCGAGCGGGGCGAGGCGCGGACTCGCCGACGACGCAATTCGAGGACTTAGCGAGAGGGAAATGCCGGAGTTGCTCTCGGCTACATCTTGCAAGTCAGTGGAGGTGTCTGAAGACGTCGACAATCCGGAAAAAAGGTTTCGATTGCCGCCCTTCGCGTGGAACAGCGATCTGACCCTTCCGAGACTCGCCCGGTCGGCCGCGATCGCGCCAAAATGGACTCGGTCTTGGCGAAAATCTTTCGTGAAAATGGCTCGCGAGTCACAGCGTGTTCAGAGTATTGGAGCGCAAGTGAAGTAGACGCACGGCTTCGCTTTCCCTGGCCTCTTTCTGCTCTTCCGTCAGCTTTGTTCCTTTTCTTGGGGTCACCTTCACGCTAGCAGGAAATTGTCCTGGCCCTGTTAGACATCCGGAAAATCCAGACGCATACAAGAGTCGATTTTTCCTTCAAACTGCTTGTACGCATCGGAATATCCAGGCAGGAAGTGCAGGCGAGGAAGGAGTTCGAGGTTCTGAAAGAATAAAAAAAACACAAATGAGTAGATAGCTTAGTTAATTGCGTGCATTGACGCCGGTCACCTGCCCCGTAAACACAAATATTTAAGGTTCTTTTAGAGCGTCCCTGCGCACAAGGTAACGAGCGCCATCTTGCCGACAAATTTGCCTCGGCGATCGCCTTACGATCCAGTGCGCGTCCGACGGCAGCTGCCTCCCGCAAAGTCCGAGAAGTGCGCGTCGGGCCCCTCGAGGCCGAGCGGGGCGAGGCGCGGACTCGCCGACGACGCAATTCGAGGACTTAGCGAGAGGGAAATGCCGGAGTTGCTCTCGGCTACATCTTGCAAGTCAGTGGAGGTGTCTGAAGACGTCGACAATCCGGAAAAAAGGTTTCGATTGCCGCCCTTCGCGTGGAACAGCGATCTGACCCTTCCGAGACTCGCCCGGTCGGCCGCGATCGCGCCAAAATGGACTCGGTCTTGGCGAAAATCTTTCGTGAAAATGGCTCGCGAGTCACAGCGTGTTCAGAGTATTGGAGCGCAAGTGAAGTAGACGCACGGCTTCGCTTTCCCTGGCCTCTTTCTGCTCTTCCGTCAGCTTTGTTCCTTTTCTTGGGGTCACCTTCACGCTAGCAGGAAATTGTCCTGGCCCTGTTAGACATCCGGAAAATCCAGACGCATACAAGAGTCGATTTTTCCTTCAAACTGCTTGTACGCATCGGAATATCCAGGCAGGAAGTGCAGGCGAGGAAGGAGTTCGAGGTTCTGAAAGAATAAAAAAAAACACAAATGAGTAGATAGCTTAGTTAATTGCGTGCATTGACGCCGGTCACCTGCCCCGTAAACACAAATATTTAAGGTTCTTTTAGAGCGTCCCTGCGCACAAGGTAACGAGCGCCATCTTGCCGACAAATTTGCCTCGGCGATCGCCTTACGATCCAGTGCGCGTCCGACGGCAGCTGCCTCCCGCAAAGTCCGAGAAGTGCGCGTCGGGCCCCTCGAGGCCGAGCGGGGCGAGGCGCGGACTCGCCGACGACGCAATTCGAGGACTTAGCGAGAGGGAAATGCCGGAGTTGCTCTCGGCTACATCTTGCAAGTCAGTGGAGGTGTCTGAAGACGTCGACAATCCGGAAAAAAGGTTTCGATTGCCGCCCTTCGCGTGGAACAGCGATCTGACCCTTCCGAGACTCGCCCGGTCGGCCGCGATCGCGCCAAAATGGACTCGGTCTTGGCGAAAATCTTTCGTGAAAATGGCTCGCGAGTCACAGCGTGTTCAGAGTATTGGAGCGCAAGTGAAGTAGACGCACGGCTTCGCTTTCCCTGGCCTCTTTCTGCTCTTCCGTCAGCTTTGTTCCTTTTCTTGGGGTCACCTTCACGCTAGCAGGAAATTGTCCTGGCCCTGTTAGACATCCGGAAAATCCAGACGCATACAAGAGTCGATTTTTCCTTCAAACTGCTTGTACGCATCGGAATATCCAGGCAGGAAGTGCAGGCGAGGAAGGAGTTCGAGGTTCTGAAAGAATAAAAAAAACACAAATGAGTAGATAGCTTAGTTAATTGCGTGCATTGACGCCGGTCACCTGCCCCGTAAACACAAATATTTAAGGTTCTTTTAGAGCGTCCCTGCGCACAAGGTAACGAGCGCCATCTTGCCGACAAATTTGCCTCGGCGATCGCCTTACGATCCAGTGCGCGTCCGACGGCAGCTGCCTCCCGCAAAGTCCGAGAAGTGCGCGTCGGGCCCCTCGAGGCCGAGCGGGGCGAGGCGCGGACTCGCCGACGACGCAATTCGAGGACTTAGCGAGAGGGAAATGCCGGAGTTGCTCTCGGCTACATCTTGCAAGTCAGTGGAGGTGTCTGAAGACGTCGACAATCCGGAAAAAAGGTTTCGATTGCCGCCCTTCGCGTGGAACAGCGATCTGACCCTTCCGAGACTCGCCCGGTCGGCCGCGATCGCGCCAAAATGGACTCGGTCTTGGCGAAAATCTTTCGTGAAAATGGCTCGCGAGTCACAGCGTGTTCAGAGTATTGGAGCGCAAGTGAAGTAGACGCACGGCTTCGCTTTCCCTGGCCTCTTTCTGCTCTTCCGTCAGCTTTGTTCCTTTTCTTGGGGTCACCTTCACGCTAGCAGGAAATTGTCCTGGCCCTGTTAGACATCCGGAAAATCCAGACGCATACAAGAGTCGATTTTTCCTTCAAACTGCTTGTACGCATCGGAATATCCAGGCAGGAAGTGCAGGCGAGGAAGGAGTTCGAGGTTCTGAAAGAATAAAAAAAACACAAATGAGTAGATAGCTTAGTTAATTGCGTGCATTGACGCCGGTCACCTGCCCCGTAAACACAAATATTTAAGGTTCTTTTAGAGCGTCCCTGCGCACAAGGTAACGAGCGCCATCTTGCCGACAAATTTGCCTCGGCGATCGCCTTACGATCCAGTGCGCGTCCGACGGCAGCTGCCTCCCGCAAAGTCCGAGAAGTGCGCGTCGGGCCCCTCGAGGCCGAGCGGGGCGAGGCGCGGACTCGCCGACGACGCAATTCGAGGACTTAGCGAGAGGGAAATGCCGGAGTTGCTCTCGGCTACATCTTGCAAGTCAGTGGAGGTGTCTGAAGACGTCGACAATCCGGAAAAAAGGTTTCGATTGCCGCCCTTCGCGTGGAACAGCGATCTGACCCTTCCGAGACTCGCCCGGTCGGCCGCGATCGCGCCAAAATGGACTCGGTCTTGGCGAAAATCTTTCGTGAAAATGGCTCGCGAGTCACAGCGTGTTCAGAGTATTGGAGCGCAAGTGAAGTAGACGCACGGCTTCGCTTTCCCTGGCCTCTTTCTGCTCTTCCGTCAGCTTTGTTCCTTTTCTTGGGGTCACCTTCACGCTAGCAGGAAATTGTCCTGGCCCTGTTAGACATCCGGAAAATCCAGACGCATACAAGAGTCGATTTTTCCTTCAAACTGCTTGTACGCATCGGAATATCCAGGCAGGAAGTGCAGGCGAGGAAGGAGTTCGAGGTTCTGAAAGAATAAAAAAAACACAAATGAGTAGATAGCTTAGTTAATTGCGTGCATTGACGCCGGTCACCTGCCCCGTAAACACAAATATTTAAGGTTCTTTTAGAGCGTCCCTGCGCACAAGGTAACGAGCGCCATCTTGCCGACAAATTTGCCTCGGCGATCGCCTTACGATCCAGTGCGCGTCCGACGGCAGCTGCCTCCCGCAAAGTCCGAGAAGTGCGCGTCGGGCCCCTCGAGGCCGAGCGGGGCGAGGCGCGGACTCGCCGACGACGCAATTCGAGGACTTAGCGAGAGGGAAATGCCGGAGTTGCTCTCGGCTACATCTTGCAAGTCAGTGGAGGTGTCTGAAGACGTCGACAATCCGGAAAAAAGGTTTCGATTGCCGCCCTTCGCGTGGAACAGCGATCTGACCCTTCCGAGACTCGCCCGGTCGGCCGCGATCGCGCCAAAATGGACTCGGTCTTGGCGAAAATCTTTCGTGAAAATGGCTCGCGAGTCACAGCGTGTTCAGAGTATTGGAGCGCAAGTGAAGTAGACGCACGGCTTCGCTTTCCCTGGCCTCTTTCTGCTCTTCCGTCAGCTTTGTTCCTTTTCTTGGGGTCACCTTCACGCTAGCAGGAAATTGTCCTGGCCCTGTTAGACATCCGGAAAATCCAGACGCATACAAGAGTCGATTTTTCCTTCAAACTGCTTGTACGCATCGGAATATCCAGGCAGGAAGTGCAGGCGAGGAAGGAGTTCGAGGTTCTGAAAGAATAAAAAAAACACAAATGAGTAGATAGCTTAGTTAATTGCGTGCATTGACGCCGGTCACCTGCCCCGTAAACACAAATATTTAAGGTTCTTTTAGAGCGTCCCTGCGCACAAGGTAACGAGCGCCATCTTGCCGACAAATTTGCCTCGGCGATCGCCTTACGATCCAGTGCGCGTCCGACGGCAGCTGCCTCCCGCAAAGTCCGAGAAGTGCGCGTCGGGCCCCTCGAGGCCGAGCGGGGCGAGGCGCGGACTCGCCGACGACGCAATTCGAGGACTTAGCGAGAGGGAAATGCCGGAGTTGCTCTCGGCTACATCTTGCAAGTCAGTGGAGGTGTCTGAAGACGTCGACAATCCGGAAAAAAGGTTTCGATTGCCGCCCTTCGCGTGGAACAGCGATCTGACCCTTCCGAGACTCGCCCGGTCGGCCGCGATCGCGCCAAAATGGACTCGGTCTTGGCGAAAATCTTTCGTGAAAATGGCTCGCGAGTCACAGCGTGTTCAGAGTATTGGAGCGCAAGTGAAGTAGACGCACGGCTTCGCTTTCCCTGGCCTCTTTCTGCTCTTCCGTCAGCTTTGTTCCTTTTCTTGGGGTCACCTTCACGCTAGCAGGAAATTGTCCTGGCCCTGTTAGACATCCGGAAAATCCAGACGCATACAAGAGTCGATTTTTCCTTCAAACTGCTTGTACGCATCGGAATATCCAGGCAGGAAGTGCAGGCGAGGAAGGAGTTCGAGGTTCTGAAAGAATAAAAAAAACACAAATGAGTAGATAGCTTAGTTAATTGCGTGCATTGACGCCGGTCACCTGCCCCGTAAACACAAATATTTAAGGTTCTTTTAGAGCGTCCCTGCGCACAAGGTAACGAGCGCCATCTTGCCGACAAATTTGCCTCGGCGATCGCCTTACGATCCAGTGCGCGTCCGACGGCAGCTGCCTCCCGCAAAGTCCGAGAAGTGCGCGTCGGGCCCCTCGAGGCCGAGCGGGGCGAGGCGCGGACTCGCCGACGACGCAATTCGAGGACTTAGCGAGAGGGAAATGCCGGAGTTGCTCTCGGCTACATCTTGCAAGTCAGTGGAGGTGTCTGAAGACGTCGACAATCCGGAAAAAAGGTTTCGATTGCCGCCCTTCGCGTGGAACAGCGATCTGACCCTTCCGAGACTCGCCCGGTCGGCCGCGATCGCGCCAAAATGGACTCGGTCTTGGCGAAAATCTTTCGTGAAAATGGCTCGCGAGTCACAGCGTGTTCAGAGTATTGGAGCGCAAGTGAAGTAGACGCACGGCTTCGCTTTCCCTGGCCTCTTTCTGCTCTTCCGTCAGCTTTGTTCCTTTTCTTGGGGTCACCTTCACGCTAGCAGGAAATTGTCCTGGCCCTGTTAGACATCCGGAAAATCCAGACGCATACAAGAGTCGATTTTTCCTTCAAACTGCTTGTACGCATCGGAATATCCAGGCAGGAAGTGCAGGCGAGGAAGGAGTTCGAGGTTCTGAAAGAATAAAAAAAACACAAATGAGTAGATAGCTTAGTTAATTGCGTGCATTGACGCCGGTCACCTGCCCCGTAAACACAAATATTTAAGGTTCTTTTAGAGCGTCCCTGCGCACAAGGTAACGAGCGCCATCTTGCCGACAAATTTGCCTCGGCGATCGCCTTACGATCCAGTGCGCGTCCGACGGCAGCTGCCTCCCGCAAAGTCCGAGAAGTGCGCGTCGGGCCCCTCGAGGCCGAGCGGGGCGAGGCGCGGACTCGCCGACGACGCAATTCGAGGACTTAGCGAGAGGGAAATGCCGGAGTTGCTCTCGGCTACATCTTGCAAGTCAGTGGAGGTGTCTGAAGACGTCGACAATCCGGAAAAAAGGTTTCGATTGCCGCCCTTCGCGTGGAACAGCGATCTGACCCTTCCGAGACTCGCCCGGTCGGCCGCGATCGCGCCAAAATGGACTCGGTCTTGGCGAAAATCTTTCGTGAAAATGGCTCGCGAGTCACAGCGTGTTCAGAGTATTGGAGCGCAAGTGAAGTAGACGCACGGCTTCGCTTTCCCTGGCCTCTTTCTGCTCTTCCGTCAGCTTTGTTCCTTTTCTTGGGGTCACCTTCACGCTAGCAGGAAATTGTCCTGGCCCTGTTAGACATCCGGAAAATCCAGACGCATACAAGAGTCGATTTTTCCTTCAAACTGCTTGTACGCATCGGAATATCCAGGCAGGAAGTGCAGGCGAGGAAGGAGTTCGAGGTTCTGAAAGAATAAAAAAAACACAAATGAGTAGATAGCTTAGTTAATTGCGTGCATTGACGCCGGTCACCTGCCCCGTAAACACAAATATTTAAGGTTCTTTTAGAGCGTCCCTGCGCACAAGGTAACGAGCGCCATCTTGCCGACAAATTTGCCTCGGCGATCGCCTTACGATCCAGTGCGCGTCCGACGGCAGCTGCCTCCCGCAAAGTCCGAGAAGTGCGCGTCGGGCCCCTCGAGGCCGAGCGGGGCGAGGCGCGGACTCGCCGACGACGCAATTCGAGGACTTAGCGAGAGGGAAATGCCGGAGTTGCTCTCGGCTACATCTTGCAAGTCAGTGGAGGTGTCTGAAGACGTCGACAATCCGGAAAAAAGGTTTCGATTGCCGCCCTTCGCGTGGAACAGCGATCTGACCCTTCCGAGACTCGCCCGGTCGGCCGCGATCGCGCCAAAATGGACTCGGTCTTGGCGAAAATCTTTCGTGAAAATGGCTCGCGAGTCACAGCGTGTTCAGAGTATTGGAGCGCAAGTGAAGTAGACGCACGGCTTCGCTTTCCCTGGCCTCTTTCTGCTCTTCCGTCAGCTTTGTTCCTTTTCTTGGGGTCACCTTCACGCTAGCAGGAAATTGTCCTGGCCCTGTTAGACATCCGGAAAATCCAGACGCATACAAGAGTCGATTTTTCCTTCAAACTGCTTGTACGCATCGGAATATCCAGGCAGGAAGTGCAGGCGAGGAAGGAGTTCGAGGTTCTGAAAGAATAAAAAAAACACAAATGAGTAGATAGCTTAGTTAATTGCGTGCATTGACGCCGGTCACCTGCCCCGTAAACACAAATATTTAAGGTTCTTTTAGAGCGTCCCTGCGCACAAGGTAACGAGCGCCATCTTGCCGACAAATTTGCCTCGGCGATCGCCTTACGATCCAGTGCGCGTCCGACGGCAGCTGCCTCCCGCAAAGTCCGAGAAGTGCGCGTCGGGCCCCTCGAGGCCGAGCGGGGCGAGGCGCGGACTCGCCGACGACGCAATTCGAGGACTTAGCGAGAGGGAAATGCCGGAGTTGCTCTCGGCTACATCTTGCAAGTCAGTGGAGGTGTCTGAAGACGTCGACAATCCGGAAAAAAGGTTTCGATTGCCGCCCTTCGCGTGGAACAGCGATCTGACCCTTCCGAGACTCGCCCGGTCGGCCGCGATCGCGCCAAAATGGACTCGGTCTTGGCGAAAATCTTTCGTGAAAATGGCTCGCGAGTCACAGCGTGTTCAGAGTATTGGAGCGCAAGTGAAGTAGACGCACGGCTTCGCTTTCCCTGGCCTCTTTCTGCTCTTCCGTCAGCTTTGTTCCTTTTCTTGGGGTCACCTTCACGCTAGCAGGAAATTGTCCTGGCCCTGTTAGACATCCGGAAAATCCAGACGCATACAAGAGTCGATTTTTCCTTCAAACTGCTTGTACGCATCGGAATATCCAGGCAGGAAGTGCAGGCGAGGAAGGAGTTCGAGGTTCTGAAAGAATAAAAAAAACACAAATGAGTAGATAGCTTAGTTAATTGCGTGCATTGACGCCGGTCACCTGCCCCGTAAACACAAATATTTAAGGTTCTTTTAGAGCGTCCCTGCGCACAAGGTAACGAGCGCCATCTTGCCGACAAATTTGCCTCGGCGATCGCCTTACGATCCAGTGCGCGTCCGACGGCAGCTGCCTCCCGCAAAGTCCGAGAAGTGCGCGTCGGGCCCCTCGAGGCCGAGCGGGGCGAGGCGCGGACTCGCCGACGACGCAATTCGAGGACTTAGCGAGAGGGAAATGCCGGAGTTGCTCTCGGCTACATCTTGCAAGTCAGTGGAGGTGTCTGAAGACGTCGACAATCCGGAAAAAAGGTTTCGATTGCCGCCCTTCGCGTGGAACAGCGATCTGACCCTTCCGAGACTCGCCCGGTCGGCCGCGATCGCGCCAAAATGGACTCGGTCTTGGCGAAAATCTTTCGTGAAAATGGCTCGCGAGTCACAGCGTGTTCAGAGTATTGGAGCGCAAGTGAAGTAGACGCACGGCTTCGCTTTCCCTGGCCTCTTTCTGCTCTTCCGTCAGCTTTGTTCCTTTTCTTGGGGTCACCTTCACGCTAGCAGGAAATTGTCCTGGCCCTGTTAGACATCCGGAAAATCCAGACGCATACAAGAGTCGATTTTTCCTTCAAACTGCTTGTACGCATCGGAATATCCAGGCAGGAAGTGCAGGCGAGGAAGGAGTTCGAGGTTCTGAAAGAATAAAAAAAACACAAATGAGTAGATAGCTTAGTTAATTGCGTGCATTGACGCCGGTCACCTGCCCCGTAAACACAAATATTTAAGGTTCTTTTAGAGCGTCCCTGCGCACAAGGTAACGAGCGCCATCTTGCCGACAAATTTGCCTCGGCGATCGCCTTACGATCCAGTGCGCGTCCGACGGCAGCTGCCTCCCGCAAAGTCCGAGAAGTGCGCGTCGGGCCCCTCGAGGCCGAGCGGGGCGAGGCGCGGACTCGCCGACGACGCAATTCGAGGACTTAGCGAGAGGGAAATGCCGGAGTTGCTCTCGGCTACATCTTGCAAGTCAGTGGAGGTGTCTGAAGACGTCGACAATCCGGAAAAAAGGTTTCGATTGCCGCCCTTCGCGTGGAACAGCGATCTGACCCTTCCGAGACTCGCCCGGTCGGCCGCGATCGCGCCAAAATGGACTCGGTCTTGGCGAAAATCTTTCGTGAAAATGGCTCGCGAGTCACAGCGTGTTCAGAGTATTGGAGCGCAAGTGAAGTAGACGCACGGCTTCGCTTTCCCTGGCCTCTTTCTGCTCTTCCGTCAGCTTTGTTCCTTTTCTTGGGGTCACCTTCACGCTAGCAGGAAATTGTCCTGGCCCTGTTAGACATCCGGAAAATCCAGACGCATACAAGAGTCGATTTTTCCTTCAAACTGCTTGTACGCATCGGAATATCCAGGCAGGAAGTGCAGGCGAGGAAGGAGTTCGAGGTTCTGAAAGAATAAAAAAAACACAAATGAGTAGATAGCTTAGTTAATTGCGTGCATTGACGCCGGTCACCTGCCCCGTAAACACAAATATTTAAGGTTCTTTTAGAGCGTCCCTGCGCACAAGGTAACGAGCGCCATCTTGCCGACAAATTTGCCTCGGCGATCGCCTTACGATCCAGTGCGCGTCCGACGGCAGCTGCCTCCCGCAAAGTCCGAGAAGTGCGCGTCGGGCCCCTCGAGGCCGAGCGGGGCGAGGCGCGGACTCGCCGACGACGCAATTCGAGGACTTAGCGAGAGGGAAATGCCGGAGTTGCTCTCGGCTACATCTTGCAAGTCAGTGGAGGTGTCTGAAGACGTCGACAATCCGGAAAAAAGGTTTCGATTGCCGCCCTTCGCGTGGAACAGCGATCTGACCCTTCCGAGACTCGCCCGGTCGGCCGCGATCGCGCCAAAATGGACTCGGTCTTGGCGAAAATCTTTCGTGAAAATGGCTCGCGAGTCACAGCGTGTTCAGAGTATTGGAGCGCAAGTGAAGTAGACGCACGGCTTCGCTTTCCCTGGCCTCTTTCTGCTCTTCCGTCAGCTTTGTTCCTTTTCTTGGGGTCACCTTCACGCTAGCAGGAAATTGTCCTGGCCCTGTTAGACATCCGGAAAATCCAGACGCATACAAGAGTCGATTTTTCCTTCAAACTGCTTGTACGCATCGGAATATCCAGGCAGGAAGTGCAGGCGAGGAAGGAGTTCGAGGTTCTGAAAGAATAAAAAAAACACAAATGAGTAGATAGCTTAGTTAATTGCGTGCATTGACGCCGGTCACCTGCCCCGTAAACACAAATATTTAAGGTTCTTTTAGAGCGTCCCTGCGCACAAGGTAACGAGCGCCATCTTGCCGACAAATTTGCCTCGGCGATCGCCTTACGATCCAGTGCGCGTCCGACGGCAGCTGCCTCCCGCAAAGTCCGAGAAGTGCGCGTCGGGCCCCTCGAGGCCGAGCGGGGCGAGGCGCGGACTCGCCGACGACGCAATTCGAGGACTTAGCGAGAGGGAAATGCCGGAGTTGCTCTCGGCTACATCTTGCAAGTCAGTGGAGGTGTCTGAAGACGTCGACAATCCGGAAAAAAGGTTTCGATTGCCGCCCTTCGCGTGGAACAGCGATCTGACCCTTCCGAGACTCGCCCGGTCGGCCGCGATCGCGCCAAAATGGACTCGGTCTTGGCGAAAATCTTTCGTGAAAATGGCTCGCGAGTCACAGCGTGTTCAGAGTATTGGAGCGCAAGTGAAGTAGACGCACGGCTTCGCTTTCCCTGGCCTCTTTCTGCTCTTCCGTCAGCTTTGTTCCTTTTCTTGGGGTCACCTTCACGCTAGCAGGAAATTGTCCTGGCCCTGTTAGACATCCGGAAAATCCAGACGCATACAAGAGTCGATTTTTCCTTCAAACTGCTTGTACGCATCGGAATATCCAGGCAGGAAGTGCAGGCGAGGAAGGAGTTCGAGGTTCTGAAAGAATAAAAAAAACACAAATGAGTAGATAGCTTAGTTAATTGCGTGCATTGACGCCGGTCACCTGCCCCGTAAACACAAATATTTAAGGTTCTTTTAGAGCGTCCCTGCGCACAAGGTAACGAGCGCCATCTTGCCGACAAATTTGCCTCGGCGATCGCCTTACGATCCAGTGCGCGTCCGACGGCAGCTGCCTCCCGCAAAGTCCGAGAAGTGCGCGTCGGGCCCCTCGAGGCCGAGCGGGGCGAGGCGCGGACTCGCCGACGACGCAATTCGAGGACTTAGCGAGAGGGAAATGCCGGAGTTGCTCTCGGCTACATCTTGCAAGTCAGTGGAGGTGTCTGAAGACGTCGACAATCCGGAAAAAAGGTTTCGATTGCCGCCCTTCGCGTGGAACAGCGATCTGACCCTTCCGAGACTCGCCCGGTCGGCCGCGATCGCGCCAAAATGGACTCGGTCTTGGCGAAAATCTTTCGTGAAAATGGCTCGCGAGTCACAGCGTGTTCAGAGTATTGGAGCGCAAGTGAAGTAGACGCACGGCTTCGCTTTCCCTGGCCTCTTTCTGCTCTTCCGTCAGCTTTGTTCCTTTTCTTGGGGTCACCTTCACGCTAGCAGGAAATTGTCCTGGCCCTGTTAGACATCCGGAAAATCCAGACGCATACAAGAGTCGATTTTTCCTTCAAACTGCTTGTACGCATCGGAATATCCAGGCAGGAAGTGCAGGCGAGGAAGGAGTTCGAGGTTCTGAAAGAATAAAAAAAACACAAATGAGTAGATAGCTTAGTTAATTGCGTGCATTGACGCCGGTCACCTGCCCCGTAAACACAAATATTTAAGGTTCTTTTAGAGCGTCCCTGCGCACAAGGTAACGAGCGCCATCTTGCCGACAAATTTGCCTCGGCGATCGCCTTACGATCCAGTGCGCGTCCGACGGCAGCTGCCTCCCGCAAAGTCCGAGAAGTGCGCGTCGGGCCCCTCGAGGCCGAGCGGGGCGAGGCGCGGACTCGCCGACGACGCAATTCGAGGACTTAGCGAGAGGGAAATGCCGGAGTTGCTCTCGGCTACATCTTGCAAGTCAGTGGAGGTGTCTGAAGACGTCGACAATCCGGAAAAAAGGTTTCGATTGCCGCCCTTCGCGTGGAACAGCGATCTGACCCTTCCGAGACTCGCCCGGTCGGCCGCGATCGCGCCAAAATGGACTCGGTCTTGGCGAAAATCTTTCGTGAAAATGGCTCGCGAGTCACAGCGTGTTCAGAGTATTGGAGCGCAAGTGAAGTAGACGCACGGCTTCGCTTTCCCTGGCCTCTTTCTGCTCTTCCGTCAGCTTTGTTCCTTTTCTTGGGGTCACCTTCACGCTAGCAGGAAATTGTCCTGGCCCTGTTAGACATCCGGAAAATCCAGACGCATACAAGAGTCGATTTTTCCTTCAAACTGCTTGTACGCATCGGAATATCCAGGCAGGAAGTGCAGGCGAGGAAGGAGTTCGAGGTTCTGAAAGAATAAAAAAAACACAAATGAGTAGATAGCTTAGTTAATTGCGTGCATTGACGCCGGTCACCTGCCCCGTAAACACAAATATTTAAGGTTCTTTTAGAGCGTCCCTGCGCACAAGGTAACGAGCGCCATCTTGCCGACAAATTTGCCTCGGCGATCGCCTTACGATCCAGTGCGCGTCCGACGGCAGCTGCCTCCCGCAAAGTCCGAGAAGTGCGCGTCGGGCCCCTCGAGGCCGAGCGGGGCGAGGCGCGGACTCGCCGACGACGCAATTCGAGGACTTAGCGAGAGGGAAATGCCGGAGTTGCTCTCGGCTACATCTTGCAAGTCAGTGGAGGTGTCTGAAGACGTCGACAATCCGGAAAAAAGGTTTCGATTGCCGCCCTTCGCGTGGAACAGCGATCTGACCCTTCCGAGACTCGCCCGGTCGGCCGCGATCGCGCCAAAATGGACTCGGTCTTGGCGAAAATCTTTCGTGAAAATGGCTCGCGAGTCACAGCGTGTTCAGAGTATTGGAGCGCAAGTGAAGTAGACGCACGGCTTCGCTTTCCCTGGCCTCTTTCTGCTCTTCCGTCAGCTTTGTTCCTTTTCTTGGGGTCACCTTCACGCTAGCAGGAAATTGTCCTGGCCCTGTTAGACATCCGGAAAATCCAGACGCATACAAGAGTCGATTTTTCCTTCAAACTGCTTGTACGCATCGGAATATCCAGGCAGGAAGTGCAGGCGAGGAAGGAGTTCGAGGTTCTGAAAGAATAAAAAAAACACAAATGAGTAGATAGCTTAGTTAATTGCGTGCATTGACGCCGGTCACCTGCCCCGTAAACACAAATATTTAAGGTTCTTTTAGAGCGTCCCTGCGCACAAGGTAACGAGCGCCATCTTGCCGACAAATTTGCCTCGGCGATCGCCTTACGATCCAGTGCGCGTCCGACGGCAGCTGCCTCCCGCAAAGTCCGAGAAGTGCGCGTCGGGCCCCTCGAGGCCGAGCGGGGCGAGGCGCGGACTCGCCGACGACGCAATTCGAGGACTTAGCGAGAGGGAAATGCCGGAGTTGCTCTCGGCTACATCTTGCAAGTCAGTGGAGGTGTCTGAAGACGTCGACAATCCGGAAAAAAGGTTTCGATTGCCGCCCTTCGCGTGGAACAGCGATCTGACCCTTCCGAGACTCGCCCGGTCGGCCGCGATCGCGCCAAAATGGACTCGGTCTTGGCGAAAATCTTTCGTGAAAATGGCTCGCGAGTCACAGCGTGTTCAGAGTATTGGAGCGCAAGTGAAGTAGACGCACGGCTTCGCTTTCCCTGGCCTCTTTCTGCTCTTCCGTCAGCTTTGTTCCTTTTCTTGGGGTCACCTTCACGCTAGCAGGAAATTGTCCTGGCCCTGTTAGACATCCGGAAAATCCAGACGCATACAAGAGTCGATTTTTCCTTCAAACTGCTTGTACGCATCGGAATATCCAGGCAGGAAGTGCAGGCGAGGAAGGAGTTCGAGGTTCTGAAAGAATAAAAAAAACACAAATGAGTAGATAGCTTAGTTAATTGCGTGCATTGACGCCGGTCACCTGCCCCGTAAACACAAATATTTAAGGTTCTTTTAGAGCGTCCCTGCGCACAAGGTAACGAGCGCCATCTTGCCGACAAATTTGCCTCGGCGATCGCCTTACGATCCAGTGCGCGTCCGACGGCAGCTGCCTCCCGCAAAGTCCGAGAAGTGCGCGTCGGGCCCCTCGAGGCCGAGCGGGGCGAGGCGCGGACTCGCCGACGACGCAATTCGAGGACTTAGCGAGAGGGAAATGCCGGAGTTGCTCTCGGCTACATCTTGCAAGTCAGTGGAGGTGTCTGAAGACGTCGACAATCCGGAAAAAAGGTTTCGATTGCCGCCCTTCGCGTGGAACAGCGATCTGACCCTTCCGAGACTCGCCCGGTCGGCCGCGATCGCGCCAAAATGGACTCGGTCTTGGCGAAAATCTTTCGTGAAAATGGCTCGCGAGTCACAGCGTGTTCAGAGTATTGGAGCGCAAGTGAAGTAGACGCACGGCTTCGCTTTCCCTGGCCTCTTTCTGCTCTTCCGTCAGCTTTGTTCCTTTTCTTGGGGTCACCTTCACGCTAGCAGGAAATTGTCCTGGCCCTGTTAGACATCCGGAAAATCCAGACGCATACAAGAGTCGATTTTTCCTTCAAACTGCTTGTACGCATCGGAATATCCAGGCAGGAAGTGCAGGCGAGGAAGGAGTTCGAGGTTCTGAAAGAATAAAAAAAACACAAATGAGTAGATAGCTTAGTTAATTGCGTGCATTGACGCCGGTCACCTGCCCCGTAAACACAAATATTTAAGGTTCTTTTAGAGCGTCCCTGCGCACAAGGTAACGAGCGCCATCTTGCCGACAAATTTGCCTCGGCGATCGCCTTACGATCCAGTGCGCGTCCGACGGCAGCTGCCTCCCGCAAAGTCCGAGAAGTGCGCGTCGGGCCCCTCGAGGCCGAGCGGGGCGAGGCGCGGACTCGCCGACGACGCAATTCGAGGACTTAGCGAGAGGGAAATGCCGGAGTTGCTCTCGGCTACATCTTGCAAGTCAGTGGAGGTGTCTGAAGACGTCGACAATCCGGAAAAAAGGTTTCGATTGCCGCCCTTCGCGTGGAACAGCGATCTGACCCTTCCGAGACTCGCCCGGTCGGCCGCGATCGCGCCAAAATGGACTCGGTCTTGGCGAAAATCTTTCGTGAAAATGGCTCGCGAGTCACAGCGTGTTCAGAGTATTGGAGCGCAAGTGAAGTAGACGCACGGCTTCGCTTTCCCTGGCCTCTTTCTGCTCTTCCGTCAGCTTTGTTCCTTTTCTTGGGGTCACCTTCACGCTAGCAGGAAATTGTCCTGGCCCTGTTAGACATCCGGAAAATCCAGACGCATACAAGAGTCGATTTTTCCTTCAAACTGCTTGTACGCATCGGAATATCCAGGCAGGAAGTGCAGGCGAGGAAGGAGTTCGAGGTTCTGAAAGAATAAAAAAAACACAAATGAGTAGATAGCTTAGTTAATTGCGTGCATTGACGCCGGTCACCTGCCCCGTAAACACAAATATTTAAGGTTCTTTTAGAGCGTCCCTGCGCACAAGGTAACGAGCGCCATCTTGCCGACAAATTTGCCTCGGCGATCGCCTTACGATCCAGTGCGCGTCCGACGGCAGCTGCCTCCCGCAAAGTCCGAGAAGTGCGCGTCGGGCCCCTCGAGGCCGAGCGGGGCGAGGCGCGGACTCGCCGACGACGCAATTCGAGGACTTAGCGAGAGGGAAATGCCGGAGTTGCTCTCGGCTACATCTTGCAAGTCAGTGGAGGTGTCTGAAGACGTCGACAATCCGGAAAAAAGGTTTCGATTGCCGCCCTTCGCGTGGAACAGCGATCTGACCCTTCCGAGACTCGCCCGGTCGGCCGCGATCGCGCCAAAATGGACTCGGTCTTGGCGAAAATCTTTCGTGAAAATGGCTCGCGAGTCACAGCGTGTTCAGAGTATTGGAGCGCAAGTGAAGTAGACGCACGGCTTCGCTTTCCCTGGCCTCTTTCTGCTCTTCCGTCAGCTTTGTTCCTTTTCTTGGGGTCACCTTCACGCTAGCAGGAAATTGTCCTGGCCCTGTTAGACATCCGGAAAATCCAGACGCATACAAGAGTCGATTTTTCCTTCAAACTGCTTGTACGCATCGGAATATCCAGGCAGGAAGTGCAGGCGAGGAAGGAGTTCGAGGTTCTGAAAGAATAAAAAAAACACAAATGAGTAGATAGCTTAGTTAATTGCGTGCATTGACGCCGGTCACCTGCCCCGTAAACACAAATATTTAAGGTTCTTTTAGAGCGTCCCTGCGCACAAGGTAACGAGCGCCATCTTGCCGACAAATTTGCCTCGGCGATCGCCTTACGATCCAGTGCGCGTCCGACGGCAGCTGCCTCCCGCAAAGTCCGAGAAGTGCGCGTCGGGCCCCTCGAGGCCGAGCGGGGCGAGGCGCGGACTCGCCGACGACGCAATTCGAGGACTTAGCGAGAGGGAAATGCCGGAGTTGCTCTCGGCTACATCTTGCAAGTCAGTGGAGGTGTCTGAAGACGTCGACAATCCGGAAAAAAGGTTTCGATTGCCGCCCTTCGCGTGGAACAGCGATCTGACCCTTCCGAGACTCGCCCGGTCGGCCGCGATCGCGCCAAAATGGACTCGGTCTTGGCGAAAATCTTTCGTGAAAATGGCTCGCGAGTCACAGCGTGTTCAGAGTATTGGAGCGCAAGTGAAGTAGACGCACGGCTTCGCTTTCCCTGGCCTCTTTCTGCTCTTCCGTCAGCTTTGTTCCTTTTCTTGGGGTCACCTTCACGCTAGCAGGAAATTGTCCTGGCCCTGTTAGACATCCGGAAAATCCAGACGCATACAAGAGTCGATTTTTCCTTCAAACTGCTTGTACGCATCGGAATATCCAGGCAGGAAGTGCAGGCGAGGAAGGAGTTCGAGGTTCTGAAAGAATAAAAAAAACACAAATGAGTAGATAGCTTAGTTAATTGCGTGCATTGACGCCGGTCACCTGCCCCGTAAACACAAATATTTAAGGTTCTTTTAGAGCGTCCCTGCGCACAAGGTAACGAGCGCCATCTTGCCGACAAATTTGCCTCGGCGATCGCCTTACGATCCAGTGCGCGTCCGACGGCAGCTGCCTCCCGCAAAGTCCGAGAAGTGCGCGTCGGGCCCCTCGAGGCCGAGCGGGGCGAGGCGCGGACTCGCCGACGACGCAATTCGAGGACTTAGCGAGAGGGAAATGCCGGAGTTGCTCTCGGCTACATCTTGCAAGTCAGTGGAGGTGTCTGAAGACGTCGACAATCCGGAAAAAAGGTTTCGATTGCCGCCCTTCGCGTGGAACAGCGATCTGACCCTTCCGAGACTCGCCCGGTCGGCCGCGATCGCGCCAAAATGGACTCGGTCTTGGCGAAAATCTTTCGTGAAAATGGCTCGCGAGTCACAGCGTGTTCAGAGTATTGGAGCGCAAGTGAAGTAGACGCACGGCTTCGCTTTCCCTGGCCTCTTTCTGCTCTTCCGTCAGCTTTGTTCCTTTTCTTGGGGTCACCTTCACGCTAGCAGGAAATTGTCCTGGCCCTGTTAGACATCCGGAAAATCCAGACGCATACAAGAGTCGATTTTTCCTTCAAACTGCTTGTACGCATCGGAATATCCAGGCAGGAAGTGCAGGCGAGGAAGGAGTTCGAGGTTCTGAAAGAATAAAAAAAACACAAATGAGTAGATAGCTTAGTTAATTGCGTGCATTGACGCCGGTCACCTGCCCCGTAAACACAAATATTTAAGGTTCTTTTAGAGCGTCCCTGCGCACAAGGTAACGAGCGCCATCTTGCCGACAAATTTGCCTCGGCGATCGCCTTACGATCCAGTGCGCGTCCGACGGCAGCTGCCTCCCGCAAAGTCCGAGAAGTGCGCGTCGGGCCCCTCGAGGCCGAGCGGGGCGAGGCGCGGACTCGCCGACGACGCAATTCGAGGACTTAGCGAGAGGGAAATGCCGGAGTTGCTCTCGGCTACATCTTGCAAGTCAGTGGAGGTGTCTGAAGACGTCGACAATCCGGAAAAAAGGTTTCGATTGCCGCCCTTCGCGTGGAACAGCGATCTGACCCTTCCGAGACTCGCCCGGTCGGCCGCGATCGCGCCAAAATGGACTCGGTCTTGGCGAAAATCTTTCGTGAAAATGGCTCGCGAGTCACAGCGTGTTCAGAGTATTGGAGCGCAAGTGAAGTAGACGCACGGCTTCGCTTTCCCTGGCCTCTTTCTGCTCTTCCGTCAGCTTTGTTCCTTTTCTTGGGGTCACCTTCACGCTAGCAGGAAATTGTCCTGGCCCTGTTAGACATCCGGAAAATCCAGACGCATACAAGAGTCGATTTTTCCTTCAAACTGCTTGTACGCATCGGAATATCCAGGCAGGAAGTGCAGGCGAGGAAGGAGTTCGAGGTTCTGAAAGAATAAAAAAAACACAAATGAGTAGATAGCTTAGTTAATTGCGTGCATTGACGCCGGTCACCTGCCCCGTAAACACAAATATTTAAGGTTCTTTTAGAGCGTCCCTGCGCACAAGGTAACGAGCGCCATCTTGCCGACAAATTTGCCTCGGCGATCGCCTTACGATCCAGTGCGCGTCCGACGGCAGCTGCCTCCCGCAAAGTCCGAGAAGTGCGCGTCGGGCCCCTCGAGGCCGAGCGGGGCGAGGCGCGGACTCGCCGACGACGCAATTCGAGGACTTAGCGAGAGGGAAATGCCGGAGTTGCTCTCGGCTACATCTTGCAAGTCAGTGGAGGTGTCTGAAGACGTCGACAATCCGGAAAAAAGGTTTCGATTGCCGCCCTTCGCGTGGAACAGCGATCTGACCCTTCCGAGACTCGCCCGGTCGGCCGCGATCGCGCCAAAATGGACTCGGTCTTGGCGAAAATCTTTCGTGAAAATGGCTCGCGAGTCACAGCGTGTTCAGAGTATTGGAGCGCAAGTGAAGTAGACGCACGGCTTCGCTTTCCCTGGCCTCTTTCTGCTCTTCCGTCAGCTTTGTTCCTTTTCTTGGGGTCACCTTCACGCTAGCAGGAAATTGTCCTGGCCCTGTTAGACATCCGGAAAATCCAGACGCATACAAGAGTCGATTTTTCCTTCAAACTGCTTGTACGCATCGGAATATCCAGGCAGGAAGTGCAGGCGAGGAAGGAGTTCGAGGTTCTGAAAGAATAAAAAAAACACAAATGAGTAGATAGCTTAGTTAATTGCGTGCATTGACGCCGGTCACCTGCCCCGTAAACACAAATATTTAAGGTTCTTTTAGAGCGTCCCTGCGCACAAGGTAACGAGCGCCATCTTGCCGACAAATTTGCCTCGGCGATCGCCTTACGATCCAGTGCGCGTCCGACGGCAGCTGCCTCCCGCAAAGTCCGAGAAGTGCGCGTCGGGCCCCTCGAGGCCGAGCGGGGCGAGGCGCGGACTCGCCGACGACGCAATTCGAGGACTTAGCGAGAGGGAAATGCCGGAGTTGCTCTCGGCTACATCTTGCAAGTCAGTGGAGGTGTCTGAAGACGTCGACAATCCGGAAAAAAGGTTTCGATTGCCGCCCTTCGCGTGGAACAGCGATCTGACCCTTCCGAGACTCGCCCGGTCGGCCGCGATCGCGCCAAAATGGACTCGGTCTTGGCGAAAATCTTTCGTGAAAATGGCTCGCGAGTCACAGCGTGTTCAGAGTATTGGAGCGCAAGTGAAGTAGACGCACGGCTTCGCTTTCCCTGGCCTCTTTCTGCTCTTCCGTCAGCTTTGTTCCTTTTCTTGGGGTCACCTTCACGCTAGCAGGAAATTGTCCTGGCCCTGTTAGACATCCGGAAAATCCAGACGCATACAAGAGTCGATTTTTCCTTCAAACTGCTTGTACGCATCGGAATATCCAGGCAGGAAGTGCAGGCGAGGAAGGAGTTCGAGGTTCTGAAAGAATAAAAAAAACACAAATGAGTAGATAGCTTAGTTAATTGCGTGCATTGACGCCGGTCACCTGCCCCGTAAACACAAATATTTAAGGTTCTTTTAGAGCGTCCCTGCGCACAAGGTAACGAGCGCCATCTTGCCGACAAATTTGCCTCGGCGA
>JAWZYV010011591.1:0-10313 GCA_038373885.1 Cheiracanthium punctorium
CGCCCCTTTGTTGAAAGTCATTTTCAATAAAGGTTTAGTCCACTGTTTCAAAGTATATTATTGACACACATTCTTGAAGAACATTGTTATAACGTGTATTTCTGCATTATTTCCAACAATTACGCCCCTTTGTTGAAAGTCATTTTAAATAAAGGTTTAGTCCACTGTTTCAAAGTATATTATTGACACACATTCATGAAGACCATTGTTATAACGTGTATTTCTGCATTATTTTCAACAATTAGGCCCCTTTGTTGAAAGTCATTTGAAATAAAGGTCTAGACCACAGTTTCAAAGTATATTATTGACACAGATATGTAAAGAGCATTGTTATACCGTGTATTTCAGCATTATTGCAACCAATTTCGCCCCTTTGTTGAAAGACATTTTAAATAAAGGTTCAATACACTGTTTCCTTTATATTTTTGCCTTAGGTTTAACGATAATGTCTCTGTTCAAAGGCATTTTTAATAAAACCCTTTGATAAAAAGTGCATTATTTACACACATTATAAATAGGTTGTTATAATGTGCAGAAATGCATTCCTGCATAATTTCCAACAATGAACGTTCCGTTGTTGAAAGTCATTTTGAATAAAGGTTTAGTCAACTGTTTCAAAGTATATTATTGATACACATTCTTAAAGACCATTGTTATGATGTGCATTTCTGCATTATTTCCAACAATTACGTCCCTTTGTTGAACGGATTTTTAAATAAAAGTTTTGTCCACTGTTTCAAAGTATATTATTGACACAGATATTTAAAGACCATTGTTATAAAGTGTATTTCTGCATTATTTCCAACAATTACGCCCCTTTGTTTAAAGTCATTTTCAATAAAGGTTTAGTCCACTGTTTCAAAGCATATTATTGACACACATTCTTAAAGACCATTGTTATAAAGTGCATTTCTGCATTATTTCCAACAATTACGTCCCTTTGTTGAAAGAATTTTTAAATAAAGGTTTTGTCCACTGTTTCAAAGTATATAATTGACACAAATATTTAAAGAGCATTGTTATACCGTGCATTCCTGCATAATTCCCAACAATGAACGTCTCTTTGTTGAACGTCATTTTAAATAAAGGTTTAGTCCACTGTTTCAAAGTATATTATTGACACACATTATTAAAGGCCATTGTTATAACGTGTATTTCTGCATTATTTCCAACAATTACGCCCCTTTGTTGAAAGTCATTTTCAAAAAGGTTTATTCCACTGTTTCAAAGTATATAATTGACACAAATATTTAAAGAGCATTGTTATACCGTGCATTCCTGCATAATTCCCTACAATGAACGTCCCTTTGTTGAAATGCATTTTAAATAGAGGTTTAGTGAACTGTTTCAAAGTATATTATTGACATATATTCATAAAGACCATTGTTATAACGTGTATTTCTGCATTATTTCCAACAATTACGCCCCTTTGTTGAAAGTCATTTTCAATAAAGGTTTAGTCCACTGTTTCAAAGCATATTATTGACACACATTTTTAAAAAGCATTGTTATAGCGTATATTTTTGCCTTATTTCAGACAATTACGTCCCTTTGCTGAAAGTCATTTTATATAAAAGTTTAGTCAACTGTTTCAAAGTATATTATTGACACACATTCATAATGACCATTGTTATAACGTGTATTTCTGCATCATTTCCAACAATTACGCCCCTTTGTTGAATGTCATTTTAAATAAGGGTCTAGTCCACAGTTTCAAAGTATATTATTGACACACATTTCGAAAGACCATTATTATAGCGTCTATTTCTGCATTATTTCCAACAATTACATCCCTTTGTTGAAACTTATTTTAAATAAAGGTTTAATCAACTGTTTCAAAGTATATTATTTTACACGTACTTTAAGACCATTGTTATAACGTGGTTTTCTGCATTATTTCCAACAATTACTTCCCTTTCTTGAAAGTCATTTTAAATAAAGGTTTAGTCCACTGTTTCAAAGTATATTATTTAAACACATTTTTAAAGAGCATTGTTACATCGTATTTTTGCCTTATTTCCAACAATTACGTCCCTTTGTTCAAAGTCATTTTAAATAAAGTTTTAGCCAACAGTTTCAAAGTATATTATTGATACACATTGATAAAGACCATTGTTATAACGTGTATTTCTGCATTATTTCCAACAATTATGCCCCTTTGTTGAAAGTCATTTTAGATAAAGGTTTAGTCCACTGTTTCAGAGTATATTATTGACACAAATATTTAAAGAGCATTATTATACCGTGCATTCCTGCATTATTCCCAACAATGAACGTCCCTTTGTTGAAAGTCATTTTAAATAAAATTTTAGTCAACTGTTTCAAAGTATATTATTGACACGCATTCATAAAGACCATTGTTATAACGTGTATTTCTGCAATCTTTCCAACAATTACGCCCCTTTGTTTAAAGTCATTTACAATAAAGGTTTAGTCCACTGTTTCAGAGAATATTATTGACACAAATATTAAAAGAGCATTGTTATACCGATCATTCCTGCATAATTCCCAACAATTAACGTCCCTTTGTTAAAAATCAATTTAAATAAAGGTTAAGTCAACTGTTTCAAAGTATATTATTGACACACATTCATATACACATATTGTATTCACATTCATATATTCATATTGACACACATTCATATACACATTCATATCCCATTGTAATAATAATAAAGGGACAATTACGTACCTTTGTTAAAAATCAATTTAAATAATGGTTTAGTCCATTGTTTCAAAGTATATTATTGACACACATTCATGAAGACCATTGTTATAGCGTGTATTTCTGCATTATTTTCAACAATTAGGCCCCTTTGTTGAAAGTCATTTGAAATAAAGGTCTAGACCACAGTTTCAAAGTATATTATTGACACAGATATGTAAAGAGCATTGTTATACCGTGTATTTCAGCATTATTGCAACCAATTTCGCCCCTTTGTTGAAAGACATTTTAAATAAAGGTTCAATACACTGTTTCCTTTATATTTTTGCCTTAGGTTTAACGATAATGTCTCTGTTCAAAGGCATTTTTAATAAAACCCTTTGATAAAAAGTGCATTATTTACACACATTATAAATAGGTTGTTATAATGTGCAGAAATGCATTCCTGCATAATTTCCAACAATGAACGTTCCGTTGTTGAAAGTCATTTTGAATAAAGGTTTAGTCAACTGTTTCAAAGTATATTATTGATACACATTCTTAAAGACCATTGTTATAATGTGCATTTCTGCATTATTTCCAACAATTACGTCCCTTTGTTGAACGGATTTTTAAATAAAGGTTTTGTCCACTGTTTCAAAGTATATTATTGACACAGATATTTAAAGACCATTGTTATAACGTGTATTTCTGCATTATTTCCAACAATTACGCCCCTTTGTTTAAAGTCATTTTCAATAAAGGTTTAGTCCACTGTTTCAAAGTACATTATTGACACACATTTTTTAAGAGAATTGTTACATCCTGTATTTTTGCCTTATTTCCAACAATTACGCCCCTTTGTTGAAAGTCATTTTCAATAAAGGTTTAGTCCACTGTTTCAAAGCATATTATTGACACACATTCTTGAAGAACATTGTTATAACGTGTATTTCTGCATTATTTCCAACAATTACGCCCCTTTGTTGAAAGTCATTTTAAATAAAGGTTTAGTCCATTGTTTCAAAGTATATTATTGACACACATTCATGAAGACCATTGTTATAGCGTGTATTTCTGCATTATTTCCAACAATTACGTCCCTTTGTTGAAAGGATTTTTAAATAAAGGTTTAG
Source organism: Cheiracanthium punctorium (assembly GCA_038373885.1). NCBI lineage: Eukaryota > Metazoa > Arthropoda > Arachnida > Araneae > Cheiracanthiidae > Cheiracanthium > Cheiracanthium punctorium. The sequence continues at coordinate 3,781 of JAWZYV010011591.1, forward strand.
TCCACTGTTTCAAAGTATATTATTGACACAGATATTTAAAGAGCATTGTTAAACCGTGTATTTTAGCATTATTGCAACCAATTTCGCCCCTTTGTTGAAAGACATTTTAAATAAAGGTTCAATACACTGTTTCCTGTATACTTTTGCCTTACGTTTAACGATAATGTCTCTTTCTTCAAAGGCATTTTTAATAAAACCCTTTGATAATAAGTGCATTATTGACACACATTATAAATAGGTTGTTATACTGTGCATTCCTGCATAATTTCCAACAATTACGTCCCTTTGTTGAAAGGATATTTAAATAAAGGTTTAGTCCACTGTTTCAAAGTATATTATTGACACAGATATTTAAAGAGCATTGTTATGCCGTTTATTTCTGCATTATTTCCAAAAATTACTCCCGTTTTTTGAAAGTCATTTTCAATAAATGTTAAGTCCACTGTTTCAAAGTCTATTATTGACACACATTTCTAAAGAGCATTGTTGTAGCGTGTATTTCTGCATTATTTCCAACAATTACGCCCCTTTGTTGAAAGTCAAGTATATTACTTACAAGTCAAGTATTCTACTTACAAGTATTACTTACACGTCAAGTATATTACAAGTATGTTACAAGTCAAGTATTCTACTTACAAGTATTATTTACAAGCCAAGTATATTACTTACATTCAAGTATATTACGCCCCTCTGTTGAAAGGCAAAGTATATTATTGACACACATTCATGAAGACCATTGTTATAGCGCGTATTTCTGCATTATTTTCAACAATTACGCTCCTTTGTTGAAAGTCATTTTAAATAAAGGTTTAGTCCATTGTTTCAAAGTATATTATTGACACACATTCATGAAGACCATTGTTATAACGTGTATTTCTGCATTATTTCCAACAGTTACGTCCCTTTGTTGAAAGGATTTTTAAATAAAGGTTTAGTCCACTGTTTGACAGTATATTATTGACACAGATATTTAAAGAGCATTGTTATATTGTATATTTTTGCTTTATATCGAACAATTACGTCCCTTTTTTTAAAATCAATTTAAATAAAGGTTTATTCAACTGTTTCAAAGTATATTATTGACACACATTCATAAAGACCGTTGTTATAACGTGTATTTCTGCATTATTTCCAACAATTACGCCCCTTTGTTGAAAGTCATTTTCAATAAAGGTTTAGTCCACTGTTTCAGAGTATATTATTGACACAAATATTTAAAGAGCATAGTTATCCTGATCATTCCTTCATAATTCCCAACAATTAACGCTCCTTTGTTAAAAATCAATTTAAATAAAGGTTACTCAACTGTTTCAAAGTATATTATTGACACACATTCATATACACATATTGTATTCACATTCATATATTCATATTGACTCACATTCATATCCCATTGTTATAGCAACAAAGGGACAATTACGTCCCTTTGTTGAAAGTCATTTTATATAAAAGTTTAGTCAACTGTTTCAAAGTATATTATTGACACACATTCATAAAAACCATTGTTATAGCGTGTATTTCTGCATTATTTCCAACAATTACGCCCCTTTGTTGAAAGTCATTTTAAATAAAGGTTTAGTCCACTGTTTCAAAGTATATTATTGACACACATTATTAATGGCCATTGTTATAACGTGTATTTCTTCATTATTTCAAACAATTACGCCCCTTTGTTGAAAGTCATTTTAAATAAAGGTTTAGTCCACTTTTTCAAAGCATATTATTCACACACATTCTTAAAGAACATTGTTATAACGTGTATTTCTGCATTATTTCCAACAATTACGCCCCTTTGTTGAAAGTCATTTTAAATAAAGGTTTAGTCCACTGTTTCAAAGTATATTATTGACACACATTATTAATGGCCATTGTTATAACGTGTATTTCTTCATTATTTCAAACAATTACGCCCCTTTGTTGAAAGTCATTTTAAATAAAGGTTTAGTCCACTGTTTCTAAGTACATTATTGATACACATTCTTAAAGACCAATGTTATAACGTGTATTTCTGCATTATTTCCAACAATAACGCGCCTTTGTTGAAAGTCATTTTCAATAAAGGTATAGTCCACTTTTTCAAAGCATATTATTCACACACATTCTTAAAGAACATTGTTATAACATGTATTTCTGCATTATTTCCAACAATTACGCCACTTTGTTGAAAGTCATTTTAAATAAAGGTTTAGTCCATTGTTTCAAAGTATATTATTGACACACATTCATGAAGACCATTGTTATAGCGTGTATTTCTGCATTATTTCCAACAATTACGCCCCTTTGTTGAAAGTCATTTTAAATAAAGGTCTAGTCCACAGTTTCAAAGTATATTATTTACACACATTTTAAAAGAGCATTGTTATATCGTGTATTTTTGCCTTATTTCCAACAATTACGTCCCTTTGTTGAAAGTAATTTTAAAAAAAGATTTAGTCAACTGTTTCAAAGTATATTATTGATACACATTCTGAAAGACCATTGTTATAACGTGTATTTTTTCATTATTTCCAACAATTACGCCACTTTGTTGAAAGTCATTTTAAATAAAGGTTTAGTCCATTGTTTCAAAGTATATTATTGACACACATTCATGAAGACCATTGTTATAGCGCGTATTTCTGCATTATTTTCAACAATTACGCCCCTTTGTTGAAAGTCATTTTAAATAAAGGTTTAGTCCATAGTTTCTAAGCATATTATTGACACACATTCATGAAGACCATTGTTATAACGTGTATTTCTGCATTATTTCCAACAGTTACGTCCCTTTGTTGAAAGGATTTTTAAATAAAGGTTTAGTCCACTGTTTCAAAGTATATTATTGACACAGATATTTAAAGAGCATTGTTATATTGTATATTTTTGCTTTATATCGAACAATTACGTCCCTTTTTTTAAAATCAATTTAAATAAAGGTTTATTCAACTGTTTCAAAGTATATTATTGACACACATTCATAAAGACCGTTGTTATAACGTGTATTTCTGCATTATTTCCAACAATTACGCCCCTTTGTTGAAAGTCATTTTCAATAAAGGTTTAGTCCACTGTTTCAGAGAATATTATTGACACAAATATTTAAAGAGCATCGTTATACCGATCATTCCTTCATAATTCCCAACAATTAACGCTCCTTTGTTAAAAATCAATTTAAATAAAGGTTTAGTCAACTGTTTCAAAGTATATTATTGACACACATTCATATACACATATTGTATTCACATTCATATATTCATATTGACTCACATTCATATCCCATTGTTATAGCAACAAAGGGACAATTACGTCCCTTTGTTGAAAGTCATTTTATATAAAAGTTTAGTCAACTGTTTCAAAGTATATTATTGACACACATTCATAAAAACCATTGTTATAAAGTGTATTTCTGCATCATTTCCAACAATTACGCCCCTTTGTTGAATGTCATTTTCAATAAAGGTTTAGTCCATTGTTTCAAAGCATATTATTGACACACATTTTAAAGAGCATTCTTATATCGTATATTTTTGCCTTATTTCCAATAATTACGTCCCTTTGTTGAAAGTCATTTTAAATAAAAGTTTAGTCAACTGTTTCAAAGTATATTATTGATACACATTCTGAAAGACCATTGTTATAACGTGTATTTCTTCATTATTTCAAACAATTACGCCCTTTTTTGAAAGTCATTTGAAATAAAGGTTTAGTCCACTGTCTCAAAGTACATTATTGACACACATTTTTAAAGATGATTGTTATATCGTGTATTTTTCCCTTATTTCTAACAATTACGTCCCTTTGTTAAAAATCAATTGAAATAAAGGTTTAGTCAAGTGTTTGAAATTATATTATTGACACACATTCATAAAGACCGTTGTTATAACGTGTATTTCTTCATTATTTCCAACAATTACGTCCCTTTGTTGAAAGTCATTTTAAATAAAGTTTTAGTCCAATATTTCAGAGTATATTATTGACAGAAATATTTAAAGAGCATTGTTATACCGTGCATTCCTGCATAATTCCCAAGCATGAACGTCCCTTTGTTGAAAGTCATTTTAAATAAAATTTTAGTCAACTGTTTCAAAGTATATTATTGAGACGCATTCATAAAGACCATTGTTATAACGAGTATTTCTGCATTATTTTCCAACAATTACGCCCCTTTGTTTAAAGTCATTTTCAATAAAGGTTTAGTCCACTGTTTCAAAGTACATTATTGACACACATTTTTTAAGAGAATTGTTATATCCTGTATTTTTGCCTTATTTCCAACAATTACGCCCCTTTGTTGAAAGTCATTTTCAATAAAGGTTTAGTCCACTGTTTCAAAGCATATTATTGACACACATTCTTAAAGAACATTGTTATAACGTGTATTTCTGCATTATTTCCAACAATTACGCCCCTTTGTTGAAAGTCATTTTAAATAAAGGTTTAGTCCATTGTTTCAAAGTATATTATTGACACACATTCATGAAGACCATTGTTATAGCGTGTATTTCTGCATTATTTCCAACAATTACGTCCCTTTGTTGAAAGGATTTTTAAATAAAGGTTTAGTCCACTGTTTCAAAGTATATTATTGACACAGATATTTAAAGAGCATTGTTAAACCGTGTATTTTAGCATTATTGCAACCAATTTCGCCCCTTTGTTGAAAGACATTTTAAATAAAGGTTCAATACACTGTTTCCTGTATATTTTTGCCTTACGTTTAACGATAATGTCTCTTTCTTCAAAGGCATTTTTAATAAAACCCTTTGATAATAAGTGCATTATTGACACACATTATAAATAGGTTGTTATACTGTGCATTCCTGCATAATTTCCAACAATTACGTCCCTTTGTTGAAAGGATATTTAAATAAAGGTTTAGTCCACTGTTTCAAAGTATATTATTGACACAGATATTTAAAGAGCATTGTTATGCCGTGTATTTCTGCATTATTTCCAAAAATTACTCCCGTTTTTTGAAAGTCATTTTCAATAAATGTTAAGTCCACTGTTTCAAAGTCTATTATTGACACACATTTCTAAAGAGCATTGTTGTAGCGTGTATTTCTGCATTATTTCCAACAATTACGCCCCTTTGTTGAAAGTCAAGTATATTACTTACAAGTCAAGTATTCTACTTACAAGTATTACTTACACGTCCAGTATATTACAAGTATGTTACAAGTCAAGTATTCTACTTACAAGTATTATTTACAAGCCAAGTATATTACTTACATTCAAGTATATTACGCTCTTTTGTTGAAAGGCAAAGTATATTATTGACACACATTCTTAAAGGCCATTGTTTTAACGTGTATTTTCTCATTATTTCATAAAATTACGCCCCTTTGTTGAAAGTCATTTGAAATAAAGGTTTAGTCCACTGTTTCCTAAGTAAGTTTAATCCACTGTTAAAGTCTATTATTGACACACATTTCTAAAAAGCATTGTTATAGCGTGTATTTCTGCATTATTCCCAACAATTAAGCCCCTTTGTTGAAAGTCATTTTAAATAAAGGTCTAGTCCACAGTTTCAAAGTATATTATTTATACACATTTTAAAAGAGCATTGTTATATCGTGTATTTTTGCCTTATTTCCAACAATTAGGTCCCTTTGTTGAAAGTCATTTTAAATAAAGTTTAGTCAACTGTTTCAAAGTATATTTTTGATACACATTCATAAAAACCATTCTTATAACGTGTATTTCTGCATTATTTCCAACAATTACGCCCCTTTGTTGAAAGTCATTTTTAATAAAGGTTTAGTCCACTGTTTCCTAAGTAAGTTTAGTCCACTGTTAAAGTCTATTATTGACACACATTTCTAAAGAGCATTGTTATAGCGTGTATTTCTGCATTATTTCCAACAATTACGCCCCTTTGTTGAAAGTCATTTTAAATAAAGGTTTAGTCAACTGTTTCAAAGTATATTATTGATACACATTCTGAAAGACCATTGTTATAACGTGTATTTCTTCATTATTTCAAACAATTACGCCCCTTTGTTGAAAGTCCTTTTAAATAAAGGTTTAGTCCACTGTTTCAAAGTATATTATTGACACACATTATTAATGGCCATTGTTATAACGTGTATTTCTTCATTATTTCAAACAATTACGCCCCTTTGTTCAAAGTCATTTTAAATAAAGGTTTAGTCCACTTTTTCAAAGCATATTATTCACACACATTCTTAAAGAACATTGTTATAACGTGTATTTCTGCATTATTTCCAACAATTACGTCCCTTTGTTGAAAGTAATTTTCAATAAAGGCTTTATCCATTGTTTCAAAGTATATTATTGACACACATTCATAAAGACCATTGTTATAGCGTGTATTTCTGCATTATTTCCAACAATTACGACCCTTTGTTGAAAGTCATTTTAAATAAAGGTCTAGTCCACAGTTTCAAAGTATATTATTTACACACATTTTAAAAGAGCATAGTTATATCGTGTATTTTTGCCTTATTTCCAACAATTACGTCCCTTTGTTGAAAGTAATTTTAAATAAAGGTTTAGTCAACTGTTTCAAAGTATATTATTGATACACATTC
>JAWZYV010011592.1:0-7500 GCA_038373885.1 Cheiracanthium punctorium
TTTTTCTCTCCATTTTCCCTTATATTCCTATACTTTCGAACAAAATATTGAATATATGAAAGAATTATTTTTTAGATAGTGCATTCAGCCCGTTAGAACTAATTAATCTGACAGATGTGATAAATTGTTTGAAATCGATACTCATCGAGATAGTCATCAATTTCTAATTTTATTTATTATTTTATTTTCTTTACTCATCTCTTCTCTTCTCTACTTATTATAAAAGAAGATGTCTGTGTATCTGTGTCGGCGGCGTTACGGACAAACGGCTACACCTAGAAACAACAAATTTGATACTCAGAATGCTCTATACATGAATTTGTGCACCTGGAAGCGATTTTTTCAAATTTCGACCTAGAATTTTTTTTATTTTATGTTTTATGCGATTTTTGGCATTATTTTTCTCCTAATTGCGCGTAAATTGCGCTCGCAGCAAAACGGTATTTGTATCAAAGGATAGAGGAGAAAATTTTCTTTTAAAAACAGTTTGTTCTGAATACGTAACATGATTTACAGATTTTTAGGATTTATTTTACTAAGCATCTGTTTTGGCGAATTTTTTCGTAAAATAATTTTAAAACTGTTGAATCTTGAATTCTATCCGTCATAACTTTTTGATATTTTGATAAATCGTGAAACATTCTTTTCTCCCACTTTTAAAAGGAAAACGAAAAAATTATGTAAATAAGATGATTTTTTACGAATTTTAATGCAACCTAAGTTTAGAATTTAATAGCATCAACGCGGACAGCTTTCGCCATTGCATTGCAATCATGGCACGAGAATTTATGCTGGGTTGATGCCACAAAAAGGATTAGAAAAAAGGTTTCTCAACCTATCCATAGAAATTTTTAATGCGGCTCCGTCCGTATTTTCAATTTGCAAGTGAGGATCGATGACACAGGACATTGGACCGGTGGTCTGTTAAACTCTAATTAAGCAACAATAATGACTGCTTTAAACACAATTTTAAAATAGGTTTGTTTATTTACTTTAATTTTGTTTATTATATGCTACTTAAATGATATTTTAAGAGAAAACTGCATCTGTAAAAGCATTGAAGATTTATCCACCAATTATAAAAAATGAAACATTATGAAACTAATTTGCAAACTATTTTGCCAACTGTATATTTCTTAGGAAATATTTGCAACAAGACTTGCTCGTATCAATATGTGTCTATATTAAACTCACTGAAATTCTTATGAATGCAAGATGATGTATTTCAGCAAGTGATAAATCCTATTTGTAACAGAGATAATAATGTTTTATCTAGTTTTGATGATGGTCAAATCTACAACATTTATTGTTTTCCACAAAACCAGAAGCGTTAAAGATAAATATGTTTTGTGATGAATTTGAAGTTTGTAACCCTTTAGGTGTTCATAGAAAAACTCATAAAATTTTAGCCTTTTATGATGTGCTTGGAAATGTTTACCCTGAGTTCAGATTATGTGTTGATCATATTCAATTATTAATTCTTGTTCAAAGTATTAACGTGAAACATTTTGGTATTAATAAGATTGTTGAACCATTAATTAATGACTTAAATGTGCTTGCATCTCAAGGAATATCAGTCAAAGGTAAGACTTTTGTGGGTGCATTATCATTTATTAGTGGACATAATTTAGGGAGCAATATGATAGGTGGATTTGCTGAATCACTTTCAATCAAGTAAAATATTATTGTAGAACATGTTTGGGTACTAAAGTAGAACAACAAAATACTTTTTCTAATAAAAATATAGTATTAAGAACACCTTAAAACTATGAGCAGCATGTAACAGAATTGCATTCAGACCATACAAAGGATAGTGCATATGGCATTAAATAAAATTCTCCGTTTAATTCCATTTTTTTTCATTTTACCAAAGGTCTTCCTCCAGACATTGCACGTGATTTGCTAGAAGGTGTAGTCCCATATGAAATTAATTTAGTTTTAACTTCTTTAACGAGAGCAGGAATCATATCTATTGATTATATAAACAAACACAAATAGAAACATGGCCATATGGACCTTTAGACATTATTGATAGACCAGTTTTAATCCCTAAAACAATTAAAATAATTCAAACAGCTGCTCGCATGGGGACACTGCCCAGGTTACTACCGCTCATGTGCGGGACCATTTTACCTGAAAATAATATCTATTGGAAATTCTTAATAGATTAAAAGAATTGGTTGAAATAATTTTTGCTCCTATTTTGACAATAGATTATATTTCCTATTTAAAAATTAGAATAAATGAACATCTAGAATTTTTCAAAGAGCTGTATTTTGATAAACTAATAACCCCAAAGCAACATTTTTAAATTCATTATCCTTCCCACTTGTTAAATTTCGGTCCACTTCGAAACTGTTGGACATCAAGGTTTGAAGCTAAACATTATTACTTTAAAAAACTTGCTGCTGTAGGGAAAAATTATAAAAAACATATTTTTAACATTAGCAAATCGCCATCAACTTCGTCAAGCATATCAGGCTAACCATTTAAATGGATATGTTCATTCTAGTAGATCAGTCGGTACTGTAAAACTACTTGAGCTAGTGTCCAATGAGCCAAAATCTGCTCAGGCTGTTGTGGTAGAGAAAAAACTATTTGGAGAACTGTATTCAGTATCGTATTTTTCTATAAATTATTTAAAATATGTGTGGGTTGTTTATTGTTAGTAAATTAGTCGAAGAAGAACCAGTTTTTTCCAAAATTAAACTCATAATAACAAACAAGAATAAGATATTTTTCCTCCTGGAAGATTACAGAAGCTTCTACCACCAACATTATGGGTCATATAGCATAAAGAAAAAAGGTGGGGATGGGGATATTTTTTTTTTTTTCATGAAACAAGTGACCTTCCATTTTTATACCCACAAGTTATTATACTAGTGGGAGTTGGTACAAATCTTTAAAGTACATATTATTACGTAGTAATGTCCTGTTAATGTGTTGTCTCTATTAAAAATAATAATAATAATAATAATCTTTAAAATTAAATTTTGATTTTTTTTTCTCTATGTGATTTAGAGTAACCAAACTTGTAAAAATTCGCTTAAAAAAAGAGACAGTCATACTGCCTTTGTATTTAATTGTTTTTGTTTAGAGCTCTTATTATATGTATTACCAACTGTATATAAATGCTATATTTCTATAAAAAAAATTTTTTTTCCAAATAAATGTGATGATTTTTCATTTTTTGGTGTATTTTAATAAACATACATGATTATGTGTATTCCATTCACTAAAATGATTTTAAGTATTATTTTTTAAAAAAGTTATGGAATATATCACTCTTCATGTAATTATCTTGTTTTACAATAAAATTATTATTCTTCTTATTATTTTTTTTACTTAAATATTTTATTATATTATTTATTTATTTGCAATATTCTGGTGAAATCCTTTCAGAAAGTTATCAATAACCTTAAAAGAAATTATTTTTTTCTCTCTTTGAATGAGATTCGGCATATCCTTCCATTGATGCGGCAGCTATTTTGTTATTTTAAGCAGTAAACTGTAAATATTAATGTTGTAAGTGTACACCAAAAATGGTGGCAACTACTTTAAACCAAAATTGGTGTAATTTAATATGTGCGGTGTAATGAAACACTAAGAACCATATTTGGTGTTTCATTACACCAAAAATTATGGGGGGTGTTTTCTTACACCAATTATTCAATTACACCAATTTTGATGTAAAGTAGTTGCTCCCATTTTTGGTGTACACTTACACTTTTATAATTTACAGTGTATCAACCATTTTATTTTACGCCAAAATAAAAAGTTGCACATTTAGTCTCGGAAAATTTCCAAATCCTATTTTTCTTTTGAGTGCAAAACATTTCATTCCTGCTTCACACGCACATGATATTTTAATTAAAAAATAACCTTACAAGTAATGTAAAAAATAAATCTTTATTCTTTTATTTTTACTTCAGGAGTCTGAATCATTTAATAAACTTACCAAATATGGCAACATTGATATGCTAAATTCTTCCTCTTTCTACTGCAGGGTTACAATTGCGAAATGGCGAGAGAAAATTAGTCTTTTGCGATAGGGTTTTTATCGATATCTCCTAAATTAATTCGAATTTTGAAAGAATTGCTTCGAGGTATATCGGGACACGTCCTGTAGAATTTCCATACAAAATTTGGTAGGTCTAGGAGCTAGGCGAGACACAGACAAACTAACGAACTAACTAACAGAAATTTTACAGTCTGTTTTATTTATATAGAAGAAGATAAATGGTATTAGAAAGTTAGAAAATGAAACAGAAACAATTTTAATTTTTTATTAGCAGTCGTATATAAGAATTTCTATTTAAAAATATAGTTTTCCATCACATAAAATCAAACATCTAATCATTACAATTAAAATCGTTGAACCCCAAATGCATTAATGATTTTCCATTCAGATTCTTACAGTTTCCAAAATATTGTTGATCCCAATTTAAGAATCTCCACTCAAGTATCCTGCAGTCACATTCTAGAGGATTTCCTGTAAAAAAACTTAGTTGTTACAGTACTGAAATAAACAGTAGTAAATGATACATACCCGATAGCGGCATCCATCAATTGAAACATCACAAAGATTGTGGTACCTCTAAACTTTGGAATGGAAAAGAAACGCTTAAAAATAAACTTATGTATCTGAGTCGAACTATAGGATTAAATGACTGATGCCTGAGAAGTGTCACTTGCATGCCCGAATTTAGAAATAACCAATGGCAATATTTACACACACGTGTAGGTGGGCTTGCTAGCGAGAAAGCATGCAAGCAGCGTCTGTTGACCCATTAGCGCCTAACTTTTTTTCCTAACACATTCTCAAATTTATGTTGATGCCAGAAGTGATAAATAAATTTCCGACATTTGTGTGGTACGAAGAGCATAATTCTTTTTTTCTAAAAATATGAATAAGCCAAATAAGATTCTCATTTAAACTTGCTATCGCTCAGTATTTTGTGAAAATCAGATTTATTATTTGAGAATTAATTTCAAATTCAAATTTTGTGACGATTTAAAAAAAGATCGCTGGGCATTAATGGGTTAAACTACACTAGATTTCTGTTACTGATTTAAAGCAAGAGAAGGGCCGTATCTGAGTAAAATTCGAAGGCCGTATCTGAGTAAAGTGTGTGACATGGACATCGAATTTTACCATCAGCCTAATCAAAGAGTCGAGGTAAAGTATCTGTAAAGCAGTAGTGTGCTCATCCTCAATGCAAACTGTTTCTAGGGCGCTGTCATCACTAATGTCCGGATTTTTTTTGCCTCGGGATAAGAATACTTGGGCTTAAAAACAAATCTGGTGAGTTGTGAATTAATAAAACCAAAAAATTGCTTAAACAATATTTTTTTTCAAACTTCATTTAGCACTGTAGCATTGGGAAAAATTAAAACATAATATAAATAAATACTGTATAAGTATTATATAAATGCAGGAAATGATGTACATGAAGTTTGAATTTAACTATCATTAATGTTCCTCTAACCGCATTTATTATTATTCGCAATTTTTTTTAAGCAGAAGCGAACAATCAGACACTAGTTGACGACAACGCCGTCTGGCGGTTTTACCACTTTGTGGAATCACATTAGGAAAACTGCGAAAGGAGAAGGCTACACTAACATAGGGATTGAGCGAACTCGGAAATTCATTTCGGGACGAAACTTAGTATAATAACAGAACAGTACTGCGTAAGGATGTTCACTAGGGTGGGTCGTTTTTCACTTTTTTTTTTAATCGAAATCGACTGTTGTGGGAAAAGTTGTGTATTGACATCAAATGTATGTAATTTTTTAAAATTAAAATATACTAAGACCTCCCGTAAGGCCCATGAAGTTTCACCAAATATCTAAAATTCAATGCTTTTCCTTTATTTTTTAAATTTTTAATCAATGAATTTTGTTAACCGCATGTAGTGGAAATAATTGAATAGTAAGACATTTCGTTTGAGGAAAAAAAAAGTTCATATCATATCATATTTAAAGCCCCCGTCAGGCTTTTGAAATTTGTATAATTTGTTCTTTTTTAATAAACTGGGCTTCTTCTCTGCCATTTTCTCTATACGATTTTGTTCAGGATTCGGTTTAGTTTAGTTAATATTACTAATAAAATTGTGTAAATAAGAATAGTGTAAACTGCGTTGTGTTATTTAATATTATTTTACATGTATTTACTTCTGATTACGAACAAGAGTCTGAATGATAATTGTTCTAAAAACATTACTTTTTTTACATCTAGCACAAGTAATAAAAGATGAATGTTGCAAGAACAATGTTCTTTAAGAAGTTCAGTTGGAAAGCAAACATCATTCGCGATTCACATTCAAGAAGATTTGTCTACCTTCAGAAACTTTAGCAGCACTAGGGGTCAAACCCCTAGATTCGCTGCGCTAGCTTGTAGTATTAGGCATTCGTCCCCTCATAAGGCTTATTCGTAAAAAGGCAAAATTTCAACAAACAAAACCCAAAGGTTGGATCAGATAGAATGTTACCGAGCTACACATTGCTTCTTTCTTGCATGTTCCTTGGAACATAAAAATTCAAACTTCGCACTATTTTTAATTATGTGCAACCCATGGAACACCTTGCCGATTAGCCAATTATGGCGATTTTTCATAATTTGCCGACATGCGTATATGTATAGTTAAATTAGCTCTAAGAAAAGAGTACTTCATATGTTTTCTTTGATAAAATCTACGGAACAGCTAGGATAGCTTGCCACCAATGGCAACTTTTCATTATTTGGAGATTTACACATGTAAGGTTCCCGGAAAACCGTTATCCATATTTTCATATACATAATCCTTTGTAGATTGGCTCGCCAAGTTGGCAAATATCAAAAGTGTATATAATGACATAGTTAACGCCACCAAATATTTCTGCTGGTAGAAATACTACAGCTGGACCGAACTGGCTTTAAAATAATATACATTTTATTTTTCATTTTCGAGATACTGGGTTCTAACATGGAATTATTTATACTAACTGGGTTCTTTGGAACTCGTGGTTTAGATTCACCCTGCTTGGAAAGATACAATTTTGCCGGATCGTACCTAATGCCAAGATGACGCTTTTAAAATCAGTTACAATTAGTTATTCTGTTTTGGAAAAACGAAAATCGCTAATTCTAACCTCCTGTTGTCCAAGCGAACTTACTTTGAAAATTGTCAACTTTGCATAACACACTTCGAGTTATTTATTTCATATAATTTTAATTTGGCGTAAAATGGGCGTAATTCTGCTTTATGTTTGTCAATTTCACGCGATTCTACATACTTGGAATTGCTCTGTTGAAAAGGAATGAATGATTTTATGACAAATCTTGCAACCATTACTGTTATTTTTTCAGTTTTTTTATTAATATCTTCTAAAATAATTCGATTTTGGAGATTTAAATCATCTTATCGGGTTTCTCGGTATTTTCCGAATCTGTGGGCACCTTAGTCAAAACTCAAATCCCACGGTTTAAGAGAAGCTAGACGAACAAGCTCTTTACAG